>JAIUJO010000086.1:1061689-1064189 GCA_023846275.1 Vanilla planifolia | reverse complement strand
AAGAAGAAAAAGAGGAACAACAAGAGAATATGGAGAAGAAGAAGATGAAGAAGTAGAAGTAGAAGAAAAAGAAGGAGAAGAAGAAGAAGAAAATGATGATGAAGAAGAAGAATAAGAAAAAGAAGAAGAAGAAGAAGAAGAATAAAAAGAATAAGAAGAACTGGAAGACAAAGAAAAAGAAGAACTAGAAGTAGAACTTGAAGATGAAGAAGAAAAATAAAAAGAAGAAGAAGAAGTAGAAGATGAGGAAGAAGAAAAAGAAGATGAAGAAGAAGATGAAGAAGAAGAACAAGAAAAAGGATTAGAAGAAAAAGAAGAAGTTTATGAAATAGATGAAGAAAAAGAAGAAAAAGAAGGAGATGAAGAGGTACAAGAACTAGAAAAGGAAAAGAAGTAGAAGAACACGAAAGCATAGAAGAAGAATAAGAAGAGGAGGAAAAAGAAGAAGGAGAAGAAGAAGAGGAAGATAATGAAGAAGAAAATGAAGAGGAAGAGGAAGAAGAAGAAGAAGAAACGCAAGAACAAGAAGAACTAGAATAAAAAGAAGAAGTAAAAGAAGAAGAAGTAAAAGAAGAAGTAAAAGAAGAAGAAGAGGAAGAAGAAGAAGAAGAAGAGGAAGACAAGAAAAAGAAGAAGAAGAACAAAAAAAAAGTAGAAGAAGAAGAAGAAGAAAATGACGAAGAAGAAAAACTAGAAGAGGAAGAAGAAGAAGAAGATGAAGAAATATAATAATAAGAAGAAGAAGAACAAGACAAAGCAAAAAAAGAAGAAAAAAAAGAGGAGGATGATGAGGAAGAAGAAGAAGATGAACAAAAAGTAGAAGTTGAAAACGAAGAAGAAGAAGAAGAAGAAAGAGGGGAAGAAGAAGAAGAGGAGGAAGAAGGACAAGAAGATGAAGAAGAAGAAGAAGAAGAAGAAAAAAAAGAAGAAGAAGGAGAAGAAGAAGATGAAGAAGAAGAAGAAGAAGGAGAATAATATGGAGAAGAAGAAGAAGAAGAAGAAGAAATAAAAGTAGAAGATGGTGAAGAAGAAGAAATAGAAGTAGAAGAAGAGGAAGATGAAGAAAATGTAGAAGAAGAAGAAGATGATGATGATGTTGATGAAGAAGAAGAGGAAGATGAAGAAGAAGACGACGAAGAAGGAAAAGGAGTAAAAGAAAAAGAAGAGGATGAAGTAGAAGAAGAAGAAGAAGAAGAACACAAAGGAGGAGAAGGAGAAGAAGAAAAAGACAAAGAAGAAGAAGAAGAAGAAGAGGAGGAGAAAGATGAATAAGAAAAATAATAAAAAGTAGAAGAAGAACAAAAAATGATGTAGAAGTGAAGAACAAGAAGAAGAAGATGAAGAATAAGAATAACAAGAAGAACAAGACAAAGAAGAAGAACAAGAAGAAAAAAAGAGGAGGATGAGGAGGAAGAAGAAGAACAGCAACAAGAAGTAGAAGTTGAAGACGGAGAAGAAAAGGAATAATAATAAGAAGAAGAAGAACATGAAGAAGAAGACAAAGAAGAAGAAGAAGATGGAGAATGAGAAGAAGAAGAAGAAACAAGAAAAACAAGAAGAAGAAGAATAAGAAGAAGAAGAAGGAGAAGAAGAAAACAAACAAGAAAAAGAAGAAGAAAAAGAAGAAGAAGAAGATGAAGAAGAAGAAGAACAAGAACAAGAATAACAAGAAGAAGAATAATAAAAAGATGAAGAAGAAGAAAAAGAAGAAGAAGAGGAAGAAGAAGAAGAAGAAAAAGAAGAAGAAGAGGAAGAAGAAGAAGAAGAAGAAGAACAAAAAAAGTAGTAGTAGTAGAAGAAGAAGAAGAAGAAGAAGAAGAAGAAGAAAAAGAAAATGACGAAGAAGAAAAGGAAGAAGAAGAAAAATAATATTAAGAAGAAAATGAACAAGACAAGGAAGAAGAAGAAAAAAAAGGAAAGGATGATAGGGAAGAAGAAGAAGATGAACAGTAAGTAGAAGTAGAAGACGAAGAAGAAAAGGAAAAAGGAGAAGAAGAAGTACAATATGAAGAAGAAGATGAAGAAGAATAAAATAAAGAAGAAGAAGAAGATGAAGGAGAAGAAGAAGGAGAAAAAGAAGAAGAAGGTGAAACAGAAGAAGGAGAAGAAGAAAAAGGAGCAGAAGGAGGAGAAGAAGAAGAAGAAGAAGAAGAAGAAGATGAAGAAGAAGAAGTAGAAGAAGAAGGACAAGAAGTTGAAGAAGAAGAAGAAGATGGAGAAGAAAAAGATGAAGGAGGAGGAGGAGAAGAAGAAGAAGAAGGAGAAGAATAAATTGAAGTAGAAGAAGAAAAAGAAGATGCTACTGATGATGATGATGATGAGGAAGAAGAGGAAGATGAAGAAGAAGATGACGAAGAAGAAAAAGGAGTAGAAGAAGAAGAAGAGGAGGAAGAAGAAGAAGAAGATGAAGAAGAAGAAGAAGGCGAAGAACTGAAAGACGAAGAAGGAGAAGAAGAAAAAACAAACAACAAGAAGAAGAAGAATAAAAAGTAGAAGAACA
>JAIUJO010000086.1:776689-1056689 GCA_023846275.1 Vanilla planifolia | reverse complement strand
TCTATAAATAGTGATGCTACCAATATTGAAAGTAATATAATTTGAATGAAATAACAAAGTACTTCTATTAAGCTAGTTTAATAGAGGAATGTTATGTATATTAAAAATAATGGTGTGATTCTTAAGGGAACCTAGGAAGGAGAGTTAAAGGCCCCAAAGAAGAGATTCTAACATGTTATTCAGTATTTACAAGAGCATCAAATCACTAACAAAAGCTCTTACTCACTTAATTTCAACTTTTGGGAAATTGATCACCTCATCCAAATTTCGAGTTTGTCTTAATGAACATGTAATTTTCTTATTTAGTATTCAAAACCTCCACTTGTTCACCTTTAAACTTCACTTAAAACTTGAGCATTCTTGATGTTGGTTATAAAATCACCTTTCTATTAGGTTAAAATTCCTAATCTAAATGGACAATGAATGTCCAAGCTTCTAGGAAATGTTTTACTTGTCTAACAATACTTTGATTTTCAATTATAAAATTATAGCACCTTTGGGTATGATTTTATATGGATATGTTGCATGAATTTAAGAATTAGTGAATTATCGATGGCCTAAAAATAGAATTTAGCATATTATCCTATATTAACTTTGTATGAAAGAATGGTTTGCTAAAGAACTTTGCATAATTTTTAATTATCATTAAACCAACATCATTCATATTTATGCAATCGTTTTTAATAGCTAGAAATTATTTAAAATTATATAAAAAACATTACGAAATAAATTTTTAAAAAATCTTATTTTTAAGTCTAATGCTATAACATTTACTTATTTATATGTTCTTTTGCTTTTTACATTTCATAATTTGTTTGTTTCTTTTTATCTTCATCATCCCATATTACAAACTTTTTTCAATCCAAATTATTTATGATCCCTAGGTCTTCAAAATACTTTAGAATGTTTGGTTCTTGACCATTATAGTCATCTATGGACTAATAACATAATATGTAACTTTAGAACTAATTAAATCTATGCAAGACATAAGAGCAACATTAGTAACATCCATAGATTGATTGGAACATTGTAATGAAAATAGATGTGGTGAAACCCATAGATTAAGTTGTTCTATGAAAAGTAACTCTAAAGAAGAAGAAATGTCATCCAAAAATAAACCAAACCAAATGAATATTAGCCTAGGTGACAAGCAACCCCACATACTCATGATAGTAGAAATCATAGAGATAATGATCACAAGGCTAACATGGTTAAAATAAGAGTTGCAACATTTTATGAAAGTGTAGATTCTAGAGTATATCAAATTCAGGAAGTGAGAATAGAGAATATTTTTGAATGGTATAATCTTAGTAGGCATGAAAAGTACTAATTTATAAAAACCTGGGCTTCTATCACACGCCAGATTATTTGTTCGCAAGTTAAAAGGGTAAATTTCTTATGAGAAGTGAGCAATACCGCGATCATGAGAAGAACTCAAGGTTTTCCTGCAAGATAAATTTGTAATCACTTCTTATTTAAGTCCACTTTTGGATAAATGGTAATGTTTATCCTAAAATTAAAAGATTTCTAACTAATTTATTACTAAATTTGAGGATTATATGCCATGATGTGGTTCTTAAGGGCAAGACCAAGTAGCATTATTTTGATTTTAGGTTAGGCTCAAAGAGACTATTCAATTGACCTATAGTTGAGAAATATTAGTAGTTTAGGAAAAGGCATATGAAGTGGCCTACGATTTTGAATATAAATTACCTATAAGAGTTAGATTCCCATGACAACTTCGTACCCCTATAGTGCACCCCACTAGTTCCACTAATTCTACTACTTCTACTATATAAAAAAATTATGTCCCATCATTAATACTTCTGGTCATTGAATCCAACCCTTGGACAAACCATCTACTACTTCAATAGGACAATGTTATCATTGATAGAAGAAAGTGCATGTCAGAACCTAGTGTCTTAAAAGCCTTTTCCACATAAATATACAAAAGGAAAAGAAAGAAAGCAATAACCGTTATGAGATGCATTTTGATTACACTATGAATAATTAAAGATTGATGATTAACTAAAGTCTTCTATAATTTCATTAGAATTAAAGACCAACTTAGTAGGATTGTCATAGATAATAATAGTTGTATCATTATCATATGAAAGAATGCTACCAAAAAGATAGCTTAAACATTCACAGGCCATCTCCACCCATACCTAATATCTTTGTTCGACAAGATATCAATTTTCATAAACACAAATGTGTTGCATTCCTTTACTAAATTAACGATCAAATCTATTGGCTCATGAAGATCTTACTTGATAAGTAAAAGGGCTCACTCAAAAGGGATTTATTAGGAAAAGTATTAGAGCATGTGCTACCCTCACATTGTTTGCTATAAAAAATGATGAAACTTAGTACATGTGCATAGATAGTAATGTCATTGTCAAAATAATGATTAAGTATAGGTTTTGAATTCCTATGCATTGTGATTTGTTATTTCAAATAGTTGGAGCCATAATATTTTCTAAAATAAATATTGAAAGTGGATACTATTTTGTCAGAATCTACCTAGTGATGAATGTAAGACTACTTTTGAAATAAAAGATAGACTATATGAATGGTTATGATGCCATTCACATTGTTGAATGCACCAAGTACATTTGTGAGACTTATGGCATAGCTTTTTGTCCTTATCAAGGTCATTTTGTAGTTAACTATTAGTTTATAGCCATAGCATACTTGAATAATTAGGACATCTTAAACAATTATGCACTACATTACATGAGAAACATTTATTTCCTATCCGTTAGAATTGTTATTTTTCATTCAAAGAATGTCATTCAAAGGTTCTACAATTCCAAAAGAATGACTAATTACTAATACTAAAAAGATAAAACCCATTTTTGAGCGGCCAACTCAAACTAATGTACATCAAGTTCATAGTTTTCATAGCATTCCCACTTTTTATCTCTGGTACGTTCGAGGACTTAACAAGATTGCAGCCTTAATTCTAGATTATATTGAAAAGGTATAGTTTAACTTATGACAATTGGTAGTAGTTGACTTACTAAATTAAAAGAAGCAGTGACTGAAGCACTAGTCCTTATAATACAAGATTTTTCAACTCTTTGGAATTCACTTTTGCTTGAGGAGCAAGCATTGGTAGAATCCTAAAAAAATTAACATTATTTGATAGTTTAATCACTAAGATACTGAAAACACTATCTATTATCCCAAGAATTTGTTCTACATTTTAGTCTCGAAGCACTTTAATTCAAGAATATTTAGCCTATTGTATTCTTTATTTTGGTCAAATGAATTTAATTCATTAGCATAATAAATGGTTTCAATATTTGCAAGCATTCACTTTTGTTTAAAAACATAAGATAAGAGTGGGAATAAAGCTACAAATGTATTAGATAGTGATGGTTATGTCATTGTCATATCTTAGAAAAGTCCCAAAAAGTAGGCTTAACAAACAAAGACCATCTCCACCCATACACAATATTTTGGATCAACAAAATGTCAAATTTTATAAACAAAAATGTGTTGTATTCTTTAAAGGTTTGGTCAATATTTTGAAAAATTATTGTGTAATGTTATCCCAATGTATATAGTTTACCTTAAATTAGAAAGATCTTTGTTATCATTTTAGATGCTACCTTAAATGGAAGAGCTAATATGCAAATTTTTTAAAAGAATCAAAGATTATGTTATATCATTGACTTCTCTCAAATATAATTTCTAGCCTAAATACTACAAAAAAAGATAAAAGAAAAGAAAAACTAATTTGTCATTACACTAATTAAGATTATGTGGGAATAACCAATGATGAAGTTCTCTAGTTTATGACAATTACAAAAATCCTTATTAGTATATCCACCTCACCACCCATAGTCCAACCATAGTTAAAAGAACTTGTGAAGATCTTCTTGATGACTTGGTAAACGTTTCGTTTATTAAGAGATATTAGTCATATTATTGATCTAGTTTTGTACAATTACTATAACATTTACTAAATTATTGAATAAATTTATACTTGATAATTAAATGAGTTCTTCCAAATCAAATTTGTAAAGAAAAATGTTAGAGGATGTGATTTCCTCACTTTTGTTGCTCTAAAAAGTGATGAAACTTGGTCCATGTGCATATATTGTCACGCCATTAACAAAATAATGATTAACTACAGGTTTCCAATTCCTACAGTCAATGATTTATTAGATCAAATAGTGTGAGCAACCATATTTTATAAAATAGAACTGAACAGTGGATACTATAATGTTTGAATCATCTTAGTGATGAATGTATGACTACTTTTAATAGAAAAGGTGGACTATTTGGATGGTTAATTATGTCATTTATATTGTTGAATGTGCCAAGTACATATATGAGACATATGTCTTACGTTTTGTGCTCTTATCTTGGTCATTTTGTAGTTGTCTTTTTATATTATATATTAGTTTGTAGCCATAAACATTTGAATAGTTAAGACATCTTAGATAGGAATGCACTACAATATGTGACCAACATTTTTTTGTTAGTCATAGAAATTGTTAATTTCTGTGGAAGGAGTGTCAATCAAAGGTTTTAAAGTTTCAAAAGAAGAATTATTTACTAATCCTAAAAAGATAAAATCTATTTTTGAATGGCCATCTTCAAGTAATTTACGTTAAGCTTATGGCTTTCACGGCTTCACCACTTTTATCAATGAATCAAGCGAGGAGTAAGCCGATCCTAGTTAATTATAGATTGTAGTAAAAAGGGTGGCATTAACTTAGGAAAAGTGGTAAAAGTAGCTTTGCTAAATTAAAAGAAATTATGAGTTTAGCTCCAATCCTTAGATTAATAGACTATTCAACAACTCTTTGAAGTTATTTGTGCTTAAGGAATTGGCATTAGTGTAGTCTTGACTAAAAGTTCCCCTTATATCTCATTCATCAATCAAAATGTAAATGCAAATGGAAGAAATACTCTTATGAAAAACAACATTATGTGATAGTTGAATCACTAAGATATTGGAGACACTATCTATTATGCTAAGAATTTGTTCCTTATTTTTGTTATGAAGCACCTTAATTTAAGAATATTCAACCTACTATATTCTTTATTTTTGTCAAATTAATTTACGTCATTAGCATGGTAAATGGTTCGAATATTTATAAGAAATTAACTTTTGTTTTAAGACATAAGGCGAGAGTGGAGAATAAAGCCGCAAATGCATTAAGTCATGATGATTTTTTACTTCCAACAATGACTGTAAGTCTTCCTTGATTTCAATGTGTCAAGAATTTGTATAGTGATTGTTAGAACCTAGGTCATACTTATGAAGTAGTCAATACTTTTCATAATACATTTCTTGTGATTATTATTTGAAAAATGGTTTTTTATGGTGATCAAAGCTTTGCATTCCCCACACATCTCTTAAGGATTTCCCTATTTAGCAAATACATACTAGATTTGTTGCTAGACATTATGGTCAAGCCAAAACCATAAGTGATGTGACTAATCTATTGTATTCTCCAAGATAGCCCGAGCAAGATATGTCGATTATTTCTAATCTAGAACTTGTGTCATCGCTAAAATATGTAATTATGTCCAAAGTGCATATGCATCACTATCTATGCCACAATGACCATAGTAATATATAATTATTGGCTTTGTAATAGGATTACCCAAAACCATTAGAAAAAGTGTATTTGTAGTTTATCATATATTATTTAAAATGGCTCATTTCATGCACTACCATAATTCATTAGTTGTCTCACATATTGTAAAGATATTTCTTGATTAAGTTGTGGAACTACATGGTGTATCTTAAATAATTATTTAGATTATGATATCAGATTTATTAACTACTTTTAAAAATCACTTTGTCTCATAATAGGAATGAAACTTAAGTTTTTATTAACTTAACATCCTAGATAGATGTGCAAATAGAAGTTGTAAACTAAAGCCACATTAATCTTCTTTATAGCCTAATAATAGAACATGTTTCAACCTAGGACATTTTGATGTTATCCATTCAATTTTCTTAAAAAATAAAACATTGGGTTTCAGTCTTTTACTCATAATATTTTGTCATCACATCGACGTTTTAATGAACAGATTAATTTAAATAATGAAATATATAAATGGCTTGTAGAGGCTCGTAGAACCCATAGAGAATTTATTGAGGATGATTATGTGAAGATTTGTGTGAATTTCGAGAGATTCCAACTATTAACTCTTATAAAATTAAATGCCCATAATGTTAGACCATTTAAAATTGTAAAAAAGATCAGGCATTAGCTTGTATGCTTTCGATTTAATTGAAGATCATGAAACTAACACAATCTTTAATATTCAAGATACTGTTACTTATAAAGAACCATACCATATACATAGTTAGTCTTTTGAGCCTTCGATATTATAGCCAAGTAAACCTTTCCAACCAATACATTTAGTCACATTTAGTGACTTGATAGTCAAGTTGAGCAAATCATAGATAATCAAACAATTTTAACATAGAATTAAGCATAATGAAGATTTTTGGTTCGTTGGTGAGGCCAGCCCCCATCTAATGATTCTTGGATTATTGGGTAGAAGATTCATTACTGAACAAAGAGATGTTAAAGAAGTATCAGAGATTTCACTATAGCTCTACAACATTAAGCTCTTTCCAACCAAGGGAGAGTGATGTAGTAGCATCCCATACTTCATGTAAAGGATCAACTTTGTGGTGTACTACTCTTATTTAGACTTAAAATAATGCCAATATTTACCAGTTTACTTATTAATTTTTATTATCATTGTCATTGGTGGTGTCAATTATAGCAAACTATTATTTGTTGAATTTTTTAGTTTGCTTTTCCTTCATTTGTGTAGTGATTAATATCTACATTTTAATTTAAGTTATTTGAATATGTATTTATAACTTTTTAGATTTTTAGCTTTAAATTTAGCAAAAGACATCCTTATAGATGACCTATAATTCTATCAATACAAATTTTGTTTGAAAATGTCCTTAGAAAGGCTTAAAATAAAGTTTTGGAGTAATTTTCAATACTATTCATAGTCTATGACCATTATCACGAACATTTGTAACCATTGCCCACCCATCCTAACCTATTCGGCCATCTCAACCATGTTTTAAGTATCACAATTTGAATGAAGTAATAAAGTGTTATCTTTAATCTTGATCAATAACACTGTGACATGTACAATCTATCCAATAATGTATTTTAATAGGTGCCCCATGAATGATAACAAGTGGCTCAAAAAAGAAGATCCTAATTCATTATCTAGCATTCACAAAATTATCAAATCACCAAGAAATTTTTTAATCACTTATTTCAAATTTTAGGTTAATTATATCTAATCCCAACTTCTAGTTTATCCAAGTGAATGATTGATTTTTTTGGCTTTCTAAGAACATCACTTATGTGTCTACAATGCCACTTCACCACTAATATGAGCATTCATGTTGTGGGTTCTTAGAACTATTTTTTATTTTGGTTGTCATCCCTAATATTAAAGATCAGTGCAAGTCTTTATCCTTTAAAAAATATTTTACTTAGCCATTGTTTATAAGATTTAAAATTCTAAACCTATAATATTCTTGGGTAAGCCTTTGTTTGAATATATTGCTTGACCCTTAGCACTTCTCAATTTTTTATGAGCTAAAAATATGTTTAGCATATCAACTTACATGACGTTTTACTTTGGGCAAACAAATATCTCATAAAAATAATATTGCTCTAGCCAAACACATCTCACGGGAGGTGGTTGTGCCTAAATTCCAAAAATATGTTAGATCATGTGATGGCTTCTTTACTAACTATGACAAAGGAGTGAAAGGTTTTGGTAAGTTAGGCCTAACTGAATTAGTTGTAGATGTTCATTTATTTGGTAACAACCAAAACAAATTAAATAATTTTTTGCTTCATTCTTTTCACATACTATTCATTAATATTTAATAATATATTTTTTGTGAAATTATTGACCACAATTCAAAAACAATTTTGTTTTAAATGTGTGAATTCTGAAAAATTTTCAAACTTATTTCACTCACCCCAATTAAGTGTTATATGCATCAGTAAGTGTTACATGTATACATTAAGGCAGCCTTAATCTATTATAGACAATTCTATGTTGTAATATTTTCTCACATTTAGATATAGAATCATGAAAATTTTGGTATCCTTCACACCATGTGCTCTGAAGGCTAAATATGATTTTGAACACACCAAACTATTAAAGTAGCTTATTTTTTTTATTTTATGGTATATCTAGTGCATGATGTTTTATTTAGAAAACTGGAAAGTTATAAGTAATTATTCTTATCCTATGGTGTGAACTAATGCTAGAGTACAACTTACAAAAGTGGTACGAATGATATAAAATAAGCTTGAGGATGTGGAAGATTTTTAAGTTCCCAAAGAATAACATGAGTTTTTATTCAAGAAATTATTTGCATTAGTGAGTACTTATGTAACAGATAAATTATTTTTTACTAGAGATTGTTCATGAACTATAATTGCACCTTGTTTCAGCCATGCACTTTCAATTCATTTTAAGTATTAACTGGGATGAATATAAACTTATTTCCTTTCTTGATGTGAAAGCTTTAAATACTAGGAATAATGAAAAGCCTCCAACAAAAAATCTTTAATTTTGGTGTACAAAAATATTAACCTTCAAATGAAAAAAATATTTAAAAATTTGTGAATATATTTCATCTTAAAAAATTAAAGATTTTGTTAAGAAACTTTCTATGAAAAACAAGTAGTACAAAATTATTTTTTATAAATAAAAATTACTAAAAGAATCCAAATTTCATTTTGCTTTTTGTAAGCTAATTAGCTACCTAATTTAATTTTTTTATGGGTAATGAACCACCAAGTTAGATTAGAATCAATGGCAATATTCAAATTCTAGGATGTGGATTTGTTGATGGTCCATCAAAAAAATTGATTAATCATTGATGTTCAATCTAATGCATCATAGATCATTCAAGGTTTATATCTAATAGAAAGAAAAAAGTTTATCATCAACTTGACTTTTTATGTGATGACCATAAAACCATTTCAAAGGAATTTCATGTTCAATATGATAGCATTTTGTAATGTGGGTCAAATAATTTAATGAATAAGAATAAAACTTGAGCCAAATCCACATATAAATAGGTATAATGTTTAGTTTGTTGAACTAAGAAAATAAAAGTTGAAGGAAGTGAGTAATTTGATAAGGCTAATGAACATATAAATAGGTATAATGTTTAGCTTAGCAATTAGTTTAGAAATTATCACATTGCACTCAAGCATTGAAGTAAACAGTAAGGAAATGTAAGGATAACAATTTGATTGCAAGGCTAAACTTATATACTCACTACGACAACAAATACTACTTATGTGTAAAAGACAAAATATATATTTTAATACTCAACATGAAATTTTTATTTCAATTATTAATTTGAAAAATTATAAAGTGCTTTTCACAAAAAACTACATTCTTTTTCTAGACTTTAGTAATACTTTAGTTAAACATTTTTCTTGCAAAAGTTTAGATGTGATTTTGGAAGGTCTTAAAAGAGCTATAACACAACATTCTACATAAAATAATTTGAAAATATTCTTTAGTAATAATGATCTAAGCATTATGTTATGACTAATTATTTTATATCTAAAAAAGGGTTCCTTGAATGTTATTATTTTTTCTTTTTAAGAATTATAATTATTGTGCTCTTTATTTCCTTCTAACTTGGATTAAGAGAAAGGAAGTCCCACTCTAGTGGTTTTTTTGGGAAAGGAAGGACACTCTTAGGGCTTAGTGTCTAGATATTGTTTGGTTTTGTTTGACAGCAAAATGAACAAATGAGGATTGAGTTCTTGTAAGAAAAAGGTAATGTGGGAAATTTTTTGGTTCATGAAAATGTAGAGAGCATTTTATTCTTTAACTTATGCAAATAGCAATTGCAAAATTTTCTCCACTTATGAAGGAGCAGATAAGTATTGATAGCCTTAAGCTTGGCAACTTACGGGTCAATAAAGTCCATAGTTTTGATGGGTAAACCATGTCATATTTGACCAACACATCTCTTTAGTGGATATTTACCTTTCTTATTTCATGATTCCTCAATTATTGTAATCATTCCATGTAATGTTTGGGATCCATTATTATAGTCTATCAAAGTATTTCAAAATTTTAATAATTGAATATTCTAATAATTCAAAATTCACCCCATCATTAGTTTACTTACCTGACATTTAGTGAGTTGAATTCTAGACCTTACAAAAAGTATCATAATGGCCTTAAACTAAAAGATGGTATCAAAGAATCCCATGAGGCCTAATGGTGGGTCAAAATTAGAGACTGCATTAATGCTTATCATATAAGAACTAAGAGCTTACAAATGCACATCAATGTAATTCATAGGAATCTTTTGTGCATGAAATTAATTGAAAAATATAGTTGAATATATGTGTTAAGAGTAGATAAATTTTTATAAGACAGCCCTAAATTGATAAATTATATTGTTAACAATCCTTATTCATGGATTGCATATTGAACTTATTAGTTATATCATTATTATTCATCATATCATTTGTGAAGTTATTTAGAAAAAGCTTAACCCATTTTAACAAATAAGATAATTTTGTTATATAAAAGATTCACGTTAAGATCATACCATACTTATCATAGCTTCACTCGACTTGACTTATGCATCACTTTTGTAGCAGAGATCAAAAAACATCAATATGTTATAGTACATATACATCACATGTTAAGCTTCATCTGGTTGATTTTAACACTTGTTTGAATTGACTAAAATAAATTTAAAATGATAATTTAGAATTACACATAAGATAAAGTCTATTGCAAACATTTGTTGGGATAACGTTATGAAATTTACCTGACTGGTAAGATACACAATACTCAGTATCAAAAATAAAATTTCATGGCCATCGATTGTGCTAGTGAGTAGTATAAGTTGGTAATGCAATGCAGAATGCCAACATGCATAGGAGACATGTGATGCGTGTTCTCATCAATGAGTGGAATTGGGTTGATGAATACTCTTCTAGATGTAGCTTCTATATGGTAATTCATGTGCAGAAAGTCTTAGTGATGTAAGGTATTCATATGTTGGGTAAACAATATGTTTAGAATAAGAAATCTATGAAGATTTTTGTGTATTGTGGGGGAAAAGTAAGTTTTACTTAATTTTCATGCAACCATTTGGATTAAATTATGAGGATTAAAATTCCTAAAAATGGGGCTCATTTTTCTCCCACACTATGGTTAAGAAAAGTTTGATGGATTTCAATAGTATTCAACAATCTAGAATTATTTCATTTAATTGGTGGTCTTTCATGGAACTTTAATTGAAATATTTTTTTTGGATTATGTTGAAATGCATTCCTTTATTGCCATAACAAAGCACTTTCATACCATCAAGATCATAAAAGCCTCATGATTTTCTTTTGCAACTTTCAATCTTAATTTATTAGTAATATTTACTGCATATCTACGCAATTAAATTAGGGTTAATGTTTTCTTAATTTTGTTGTGACTACATTCTTGAAAAATCCATTGGCTCTACTTGTGAGTAAGGAAAGATCTTAACAAAAAACCTTCTAATGAGCAGATGACTATCAACCTTACATTGAGGCATTATGGTGCCACAACATTTAGCTCAAAAGTAAGCCCTTTTTTTAGTAGAAACTGGAAGAGTTTACTCATAGGCTTCGAGTAAAGTGTGTTATTGAGGTAAATACTGCTTGTATTCTTTTTGTTAGAGGATTGGAAACACATTTGTTTGATAGAAGATTGTCGATCCAAAGCCTTCTGGCACCACTCATGTTAGGTGAAGGAGTGATTATATTGTTTAGGTTATAGAATTTTGTAGGGTGGATGTTCATTATGCTCTAATGGTTGAATATCTTAAAACTTTTAAGTGATTTACTATATTACACTTTTCTTCATATTTTCTTTTTATGAAAAAATGCTAAAAATAAAGATCTAGCAAGATTTTAGATAATTTAAAAAATTTATTAATTCCAATTTTCCTCCTCTAGTTACATAGAATAGTGAACAAGTTGTATCAAAGTATATTGTTGTGTTGATTAGAGAAGTTCTTTATTGCATAAGCTTAACGTCATAGAGTAGATCCTCTATAACAAAATTACATTATTTTTTTAAAATTTGCAAAGTCTCATTTGGGAGCATGATCAAGTACACCCCAACGTTCATGAGTCAATAATTTTCATTTAGGCAAAATCCTTCACAACTATTTTGCCCAAAAATTTGATTTAAGGAAGAGAAAATTATTTGAAAAATTCATAACATTATTATGAATATTTCTTATGATTGTAAGTAAATAACTTTATTCAAAAGGTATAATATTTATTTTGTGCTACATCATAACCAATTTGAACTAAAATGTTAATGCAAAACACTTTCTTTAAGGCTATGTTTGTGTTAAACCGGTAATATGTAAAAAAGCAAAAGGTAAAAAAAATAAAAGGAAAAAGAAGAAAGAGAAGAGAAGGAAGAGAAGGAGGAGCCCCAAAAATAAAATGGAGCTTACTTGCATAATAGCTCATTATTGAGGTAAATGTTTTTCATGTGACGAAGTTAATTTAAATATTTTATTTTATGATGAATCTTGTTCCTCTATTGATGAAATACATGACAAATTTGAAAAAAAAATCGAAGCGATATTTTTTGTAAAGGAATATTGTAAATTTTATAAGAAAAACATTAATGATTTCTTTCACTGGTGAATTACAAGAAAAAAAAAATTCTATGACAATATTCCATTAAAACTTGAATTAATTTTCAATTATTTGATATTAGAAAATAGGTTGCTCAAAAATTAAAATTTTGATATCAAGAATAAAAAAATTTCTAATGTTTTTTATAAATAAATTATTTGAATAAAAATAGTTTTAGTTTGTACATCATATATGCATATGCATGCATTCTCACAAACTCTTGTTGACATTGAAATTGATAAAATTTATGCATGAAAATGCCTTATCATCAAAAACCAATTTGTATGTTTTACAAATGTATCATTAAAGGTAATATCAAATTATTTCTATAGTCTAAGCAAAATTTAATTACACTACTCTTTGAGGAAAATCAATCCCTCAATCACATGTAATTATGCTCGAATTCATTGGTGACATTATTTTGGATGTGAACTTAAAGTACTTCACACTCACCACACATTACTATCTCTAACGAATACAAAGTTGTTTATGGATTCATAAATACAAAGCTTAGGAAATCATGTAGGTCTCCTTACATTATAAGCTCCTATGAAGATTAAAATTAACTTTGTCTGCTTCAAAATGACATACCCAATTTCTAATAAAGATTAGTTTCTTGAACTATTTGATTTGGAATTTATTCTATGTAAGTAGATAATATTATCTCAACATGGTCCTTGACATTTTAGGCTAATAATAAAAACTATTATACATCTAAGTATTACCTAAATATTTATTCACCACTATCAGTTAGATGTTATAAAATTTAGTAAAACTATATTCATAATGTCTAGCTTGAAGAATTCATCATGTAGCAAACTTCTAACATCAAGTAATAAACATTTAAACTTAGCATAATGCTATAATATTTAAAGTTCAATAAGGATAATCATTTGTGAATATAACTCAATTATTCAATTAATTTTAATTAACAAGGAATTATGCCTCACCAAATTGATAAGGATGACTCCTATGTGAATCAAAATAAATTGAATATGGAATGTAGATGAACTAGAATTTTAAATCCATAAATATATATGATGAGTATTATTTTTGAATTGCTATTAATCTTGATTCACTTGTATTTAACCCAATCATAAATTTTTATATCCCAAGAATTGTTGTACATAGATTAGTTATTGTATTCAAAACATGTAAGAATTAGTGTATCTTCTCATGACAAGTTGTCATGTAAGAAGGCATGATTATTGTCCATTTCATAGTGGAAAATAATGTTAAATTATGATGCACACTATCATTTCATTTTGAACAAATTTCTACTTAATATTGTATATCCCAAATAATCTTTATTTATGATTTTATTGAATACATGAGCAACAATAGTAAATAACCAAAAATTAAATGGTCAATGGTTGTGATGGATAGGCAGTGATAGTTTCAATTAATAATCTTAATTGTAGCTAGACTAATGTCAGCGGGACACCTGAAGGTGAGTTCATACACCCAACCATATTTTAGTTATACAGAGCCAATTGTTTAGCAAATATTTTTTGCATGTTTAGAAGGCCTTAACTCACTCAACCATTCATTTGTTGAGGTTGTTATATAGGTAGCTAACCTTTCACTTGTACGGATCAACTAAAGAGAACCTTCAATGGTCAACCAAAAATTATTTACACTATTTAGGATAGAATTAATAAGGAATTTTCACACATATTTCCAAATATGGAAACAATTCTACGGGCATTTAAGAAAATAAAAATTTTTAATGTGTAAAAAGTATCATTTATGGATAGCTAACATGTACTGATTACATTTGATGGATTTTTTGAGATGTTGGCTTCACCAACCATGAAACATCAGTGACTTTAGGAAAACAATATTTAAGTGGCATCATGAGTTTCATGTGAATGTTGTTTGAATGAACTTTAGCTCTAATTTAGGTTTGATTTCAATTTTTAAATAAGGTAACTCTATATTATTGAGCTTTGGAAGTAAAAATCCAATACAAGT
Source organism: Vanilla planifolia (assembly GCA_023846275.1). Taxonomy (NCBI): domain Eukaryota; kingdom Viridiplantae; phylum Streptophyta; class Magnoliopsida; order Asparagales; family Orchidaceae; genus Vanilla; species Vanilla planifolia. The sequence continues at coordinate 1,042,005 of JAIUJO010000086.1, read as the reverse complement.
GACTATACCTAAGAAAAATCTAACTATATTAAGCATAAACGAGATGTGTGTTGAAGTCGATCTAGTGAAGGAATTACCTGAGTGAATCTAGAAAACAAAAAATTTGGAAACCTCTCTTCAATGTAAACAAAATAACTTAGTTATTAAATAAACTTTTATGGCCAAGGTCAACCTCTCTTCAATGTAAACAAAATAAAATGTGATGAAATATGCAAGATAAAGTAAGCATAGGCAAATGGGAATGAATATAATCTCATTAATCTATTATTTATGAATTAGGAAACATTCTAAATGAAGTGTCACTACATTTGGATAATTTCACTTTGGATAGGGATGTTGTATGAAAAAATATTAAGACACTAACAAATTGTTCCACTGTAGGGAAGGGGTATAAAAAGTCACAAACTTAGGGAAAAGCAAGTTTGCAAATGAATTAACATGGAACAACATGAAATTTTGAACCAAATTATTGATAATTTGATTTCTTTTAAGAAGAAGTCAAAGGTAGAATAAACAACTATGTTTAGTTTTTGATTTACTCAATGTCTTACAATAAATCTTACCAACAAAATAACATACAATCATTTTAAGATATTGGCAATGACTAGCTTAAATGATCTACAAATTCTAGTCTAATGTAATCTAAAGAGGAAGTTTTCAATCTACTTTAGAATTGGCACTCAAAGGCAAATATTAGTAATGGTTAAAAAGGCATCTTAAGTTGAGTAGGATTTGTAGAAGTGCCTGAGTTTCTCAAATTTCATAACAAATGACTTTTATTGAATAACATTCTAGCTTGTAATATAAGAGGTACAACAAATAAGAGCTATGTAAGCTAGTTTATTCTTCTACTCAAAACAAAACATAATTATGATTACTCTCATGAAACCTATGTCTAACAATAGCTAATTGCATAATCTATCTAACATATTAAAATTTTAGTATTACATTGGGAATAAATCTAATGAGATTTGGGTATTATAAATGTAAAGCATCCATTGTGATACCTTAAATGAGTATTAGTAGTTAGTTTATTTGCTCATTCATAATCCATGGAAACAAGATGGACCCTATTATAGCTATGTGTAAGTTAAACTCAAGTGGTAAATTAAGAACAATTCGATGAAAGGTGTCTCAAATTGTACAGGAAAGGAAAGCATCATGGATAGAAATTGTATACTTTAATGCAATAGCTACACATGATGGATACAAGAGTCCCTCCAATCTTAGGTGTGAAATAATGAATGAGCTCATTGTTGACGTCAATCAAAGGTGCATAAAACAACTCTTATTCATTGGGCCATTATTTACATGGATAAGGAAATAAAAGGGCAAATGGTCTAGAAAAGGCTACATTGATTTCCTACATAAATATTGCATTACTATTGTTTTGTGTTGATCAAATGAAAACTTTCATATAATTATAAATTAATTATTAGGTTTATGAATCCAAACCTTTTTAGGTGAAACATATTTTTGAGTTGATGAACTATAATTTCCCCTGCTATCAAGCAAAGTTAACAAATTTAGATAAAACATGAGCTTGAATAATACCTAATGTGCTGTATAGTCAATTTGCATGCTATAATGACAAGTAAAAATATTAGTGTAACTTTACAAAATATTGACCATTACCCCAATGAACATGAAATATTTTCCAATAAAAACAAAAATATTTCTACTAATAAGTTTCCTGTTTAAAAATAAACAAGTATATTTCAATGATTTAAGATCATTAATTCTATAATTAATGATGCATGCCTTTAATTTTTTTGTTAATCCATCACTAACCTTTTACATGTTCATTAAATATCAATTAGACCAATCTCTACTATGTTAACAAAGTCTTAAATAATGACTATCTTTTTCGTTTAGTTTCTCATTTTCCTTATATAAAGTTTCATATTATTACACACATAAATTAATTGTTAAGATAATCCTTCGTTATGGTAACATACCCTTACTTCACTTAACGTTGTTCCCTTTTCTTGTTCATCATCTTGAGCCAACATCCAAAATAGCCCTTCATTGTTCTCTTTCTCTTCACTTGTGCTAGTCTCTTTTTAGTAATGTTAGGCTTTCTTCAAGGCTTTCTTTCTCTAGTTCTTGCTCTTCATCATTGCATTCATCTCTTTTTCAATTCCATCTTACACCATAAGACATGCTGGTTTGATATGTCTTGGTTTCTCACACTTATGGCATAGGATCTCCTCTTTTATTCTCTTTCTGTTTTGGATCTTTGTTTTGTATATCTTCTTATGACACTTATCTCCTCTTCTAAGGTATCTTCCTCTTTCGTTAGTGCTATTGTTCTTTTTGTTTTAAAATTATTATTTTAAATCAAGTCTTTTTCTTCTTTTCTCCTCTCTAGCTCTAGTTCAAAACAGGTTCCATTTTAAGTTACCACTAACTTGTGCTAAATTTTATATGTAATTTCTAAATTCGTAATTCTATTAAACGTGAAAATATCCAAAAAGTAAAGTAAAATATTATAAAATTTTTTATTTAATTAAATTCTATGTTTATTCTTTGTATCCATGTTATTAAATTATTTTCGTTCTAATACACCTTAAAAAGTTTTTTTAAGTGCACATTTCCCTGCTTACTAACTTCAAGTGCGTGGGAGTCCTAATATTTTCAATAGAGAATATAATGATTAGTGAAGTCTTAGAGGAAGCTCTTCGGTCACATTTATATTTGATTAGTCAATTCTTAAATATTTAGAATTTTATTTTAATGAGCTTGTTTAGTGTAAAACAGATATCTTCAAAGTATCTTGGATTGTTCAATAAGTCTCAAGGATTAAATACATGCATAGTAAATTCATAAATGTATTTTTATTATAGAATATTAATTTAGTTATTTTAAGGCTTTTAAGGCACTCTCATTTTATTTCAATTTTAAATCAAATTCATGTATCAAATTATTCAATCATCTCCTTGATTTATAAAAGAATAGGATTTTTTTCAATCTTATAACCATTTTTTTGGTTAAATCATACCTTTGTCAAATTCCAAGGTAGTTTTTTTTAACCATGATTAAATTAAAAGAAATTAATTATGTTCAATTTTTCATAACCAGGATTATAAAAACAATTGCCACATTCTTGCTTGTGTAAATGTGTAAAGCTCTCGGGCTAGGCTAGCTCGAGCAGGCACTTGCAAGCCTTGGGTTAGAAAATAATTGAAACAAAATGTAGACAAAGCCATTTTGGTTGATCGTGATATGCTAAACTATATGGGGTGAGGCATTGGTAAAAGCGAGGTAGCATTGAAAACCAAGTATAGGTGTGGGTCAGGTCAGACCAGTATATACCTCTTTGTTATGAGTAAGTGAAGGTGATGAATTTGTATGTGCACAAAGGGGGAGCCAGCATCAATTTAGTATGAATGTTAGCCCCATGTGAGTGCTTATAATGTCTAAATATTTTTCCATCCCTATAATGTTGCACTAAAACACTAATTCTCCTCTGCATCCAAAACTAGCATTTAACATTGTGTGATCGTGCATTTTCAGGATTACAAGATGGAGTTCTCCTCTGCTTCTATTAATCGATGATGATGATCAATCCCATCATCTATTTGATCTCTTAGATCTAATAGTAATTACTGATTCTATTGATTTCATATGATTTATTATTTGATCTGATGGCTAAAGCTTCATCTTGACTTATCGGATGACTAGAACTCGTTTCGTTTGATCCTTGAATTATTCTGCTCTTCATTATCGTCTTTGAATCCAATGGTTGAGATCAATTCTGCATTTATGGTTGTTGAATAGAATGACCCAGATCTCATCCAACATTGTCAGATGGCCCAGATCAAATCTGTCTTTATTACACTATCATAGTTCAACTCCTTACTCAAAATTAGATTTGATGGTTTGTATTGTGTCTGATTGGATCCAATGCTCCTAGTTTGCCAAAAGGAAAAATTTTTAGTCAATGCATTATCCATTTGAAAAAATTATTTTAGCATATTTTGAAAGACTTTTCAGGCTATTTGGCTAGAGCTTTTCACATAGCTTCATTTCATCTTCTAATGGCTATAATCAAATTATTTGAATAAATACCTAACTATTGTCGATCGAATAACTATTTAAAATGAATTAATCTTTGGGATTTTAAGAAAGCACTATTTATTGTTCGACTAATGTAAATTTTGTCTACAAGAACTATGTCTTCTCCTTCTCAAATCATCAAATTCTTTTAGCTAAGTCTTACACATCTAAACTTTCAAATTTTTATTTGTCTTCTAAAATTTATGCTCGTTGTACCTTGTTTCAAAAATCATCAAATATAGGAACTTACACAAATTTAGTATTTGAGATTCGTACACTAGTTTTACTTCAAAAGTATGTTTACAAAAACTTATCCAAGTATTAATTTAAGCAATTAAGCTCTATGGATAAACCAATTGAAAATTTGTTTATCAAGAGGGATAAATTGCTATGAAAAATATTTTGACTTTTGAATAAGTATTTGTAAGAAATATTTTAAAGTAATAATTTTAAGTAGTATATTAACCTTAAATAAATCATTGTTAAACATCTTCTTGTTATTTTAATTTTATTTAAAATATATTAATTATATTTTAAATTTTTATGTAAAATTTGAAAATAAAAATTTAGAAATTAAAAAAGTACAATAATCTTTGATGATACATTTAAAATTCAAACCTATAGCCTACCTAAAAAATGCCTACGAAAAAAGAAAACAAATTAGTATAAACTATAAAAAAACAATGCTCAGAAAAATGAAATAATTTAAATATTCTATAGCAATCATTTAACGAAATGAAACTTGTAGAAAAAGAAAAACTATAACAAGAGTTTTGAATTTGATGCATATAATAATCCTATGTTTTATGAAATATATAACAAAACAAAAATGTATTTTCTTTTACTTGAATGAAAAAGAAAGAAGAGTTAGAGCTCCAAGAATGATAGACACAACAAATGGAAATAATAATTTGTATAAGTTGTTAAGGCTTAAATTTAGTAGCATTAAATGTTTTTGTTCTTCACCATTTTTTTACATTAAAAAGCCTATTATTTAGAGATGTATTTCAATGATTAAAAGAAGTTGTAGAACATCCCAATTAGCCACTACGGCTAGAATGCCTTGAATTCAATAACTATTTAAAAATAGTCATTTTAAATAAATATTGGGTTGGGTGGCTCTATGGTGCTCATAAAATAACCATTGCAATCAATCAATCATCATTAGTTTTTTTTAGTATAGGATAGAATAAGAAAAATGAGTGTCGCACGATTGAAAATCTGGATCATTATATTCCAAATTGTGTAATTAAATCAAGGTAAATGAGAGCCACTCAGTTGATTTTAATGTAGATTATTAAATCCCAAATTTATGTGATTGAATCAAGGTAAATGATAAATAAATTATTGACTTTAATCTGGACCATTATATCATAAAAATAAATAATTAGATAGCTAGATTTAATTCTACACATTTAAGAAATGTAGATGAGTCTTCAACCATTTCATCTTGAAAATTGCAATACTAGATGACTAGATTAAAATCAATACCTTTTTTAAAAGATGATGAATATTTGAACATTTGATTATGATGACCATGGCTTAAAAAAATATGTCTTAGATCTGTGTTTTAGAAAAGTAAATGAATTTTAGATTGTTCCATCTGACCACATAATCAAATAGTTCACATTTGCTTCCAATGTTTTTAAGTGATATATACGAAATGAATTTGTAATTTTTCGCACATTGTTTTTTACTTGTGAGATAGTTGTATATAGGCTTTACTTGTAGGTATATAATTCATGAAACATATGAGGTTGGCGGCATTTTAGTTCGCTATGGAGACCTTTGCTTATTAATATGCAGATAACGGGTTCAATAGTGATTCCATGTTGAGATACAATAGCATGTGTTTAGAAGTCATGTCTAGACTCAACACTTAGGAAAGTATTTGCTTTGGTCAGTTATAAGAATGTCTTTTTTTTTAATTTACTATTTTGCATAATTGGAAGAAGGTTTTCACAATAATGATCAAGGTAAGATGATTTTTAAAATTATGGAAGTTAGGAATGTTATTTTTTTCTTAATGATTAATTTAAATAAACATTTTAGTGATAAAAAAGTTTAACAATTAATTTCTCCTTATGGAGTTTGATAATCTTTGTTTATAAGTTCTTCCATGAGCACAAATATTAGTTATTAAAAATCTAAAATTTCAACCAATGAAATTAATTAGAAATACTTAGGTGTTATTAACAAATAACGTATCGTAACTATTGTTCAACTAAAAAATGATAATTTTAAAGGACATGACATTATGTGATCAATATGCATATTAAAATGAAGAGTTTGTGTTTACATAATTTCAATTCTTGATGTTTAAAAATTAAACTTATGACTAATTTAATAATTTAGATTTTAACTATTGACTACTATTTAGTCATTTATTCATAAACTACTTTTATGATTGAGAATGACATTTTCACTTATATATAGATCACACAAAACAATGCCCATTACCATGAGTAAGATGAATGTAAACCTATGTGTCATTTGAGTGTTAAGCGATTAGTTAATAGACATGTTCTAGATTGGATACTATTACAATGACAGCTCTATCTATTTCCTCAAAAATTTGAGATTAAGCCTTTCTTATGTAATGTCTCCAACACTCATTAACTTGTTTTCAGTTATCGATTTACGAATGAATCAATTAATTGAGCTGTATAGTAGATTAAACTACTTGATGAACGGATACATGATTTGAAACGCTAAAAAAATTTAATAAACAACATAATGATTTTTTTATCATTAAAATATGATGTAAAAAAATGATTCAAAGTAAATAACTTAAGAAAAAAATAAAATTATCAATAATTTAAATTTTTTGTTGAATAATTACTTGAATAAATAACATATAAATAAAAGAAACAAATGATGATAAAACCCAATCCATAAAATAGTCGTCTTAGCTCTCTTCTTTTCTTTTTGTATTGTCCTACTAGGATCAATTACTCCAAGCTTATGCTTTACTTGATATTTACTTGTATTGATTGTCTAAAGCATCCTCTATGTCAATCTTCTTAAGTATGTTTTTTTACTACTATAACTCATGTACTAATACTTGGCATGCATCACTTTGTGTACTAATTAGTCCTAACAAGACTCATAAACATTATCTATGTCTAGCTAAATCATTTTTGCAGAAGTAATGGCCTTCCTTTGATTCATGGCTACATTATTTATTCCACTTTTTTGGAGTTAGGTTATAAAATTTATTTTTTTTAAATAAATTAATAATTTGCACCTTTTTGTTACAAATTTAATATTGTTACCATGGCAAGAATATGTTTTTGCAGATAAGCTATCGATTTAAGTTTTAATGTTTTTAGTGTCCCATTGCGTTGATTATTTAGTGTATTTTAGTAATTCTGGTTTTTTTATTGTGACTCGAACTTTGTTTAACATGCAATATCATGACAATATTTTCGATATTAAGTTGCGTCAATAATTCAATTATTTCATTATGATATTTAAGTTTTCTTATGTATTTATAATTTTTAAATTGCTAATATTTATTTTTTTTATTATTTATTTAATTTTTTTTCAAAAACAATATAAGGACTTTTGATTTCTTTTATCTAATATTTGATACTATAATTAATTGAAAACCTCCATCATTATATTTTGTATTTGATGTTTGTCTTTTTTTTAAACATTGAGGTTTGTATTTGGTATTTTCCAAAATGGTAAATGTCTTGGGTCTTTCTATTTAAAATTTTAAATATATTATGGCTTAATTTTTTTTATTACTTTTGCATATTCTTTATGAAACTTATACTTCTTTGCTTTGTTAATTGTAGTTAAAATTTATTTTTAAAATATAAGCCTTTTATGTTTTAGCGAACATTTGATAACGCTATCATTAAAGTAAAAATTATATCATCATAAATATTTTTCTTAATTTTTCTCTATCTTATATAGAATAATTTGATGTTTGGCTATCTATAAATGTAAGAGTTGATCATTTCTAAAATTAGAAAGAGCCTTCAAGAACTTAAATATTGCTGTTTTAAACAAATGTTTTCAATTCCTATTACTATATTTGCTTAATGCATTGGGGTTTTATCAAAATGATATTTTAGATGTCACTTTGTACAGCTATGTTGTGTATATAATTTGTAAGGGTATTATTTTTGAATTTTATATATTATTGCTATTATTGAAATATTATGTTTATTATTTTTTATTTTAATTTTTTTAGCATCAAGCAGTATGCAACATATTTAAAATTGAGTGTTTTGTTATCATTGTATTTTTTTGTGCTTTTTACATTTGTAAATTAATTGCCTTTGTTGTTTGGTTTATGATTTTTTTAATTCTTACCATATATTTATTAAAGTATTAGAAAGTTATTTAAAAATCTTAAATGCTTATGTTCTCTAATAATAATTTTTAGCAATTATTTGAAAAGTTTAACGTACTATTTGATCTTATTATAATATTAAAAAAATTTAATACGTAAAATAATGTTTATTGATTTACTTTTTATAATTATATTATTTAGCTTATATTAATTTATTTTCAATCTTCGTATTATTAGGAGATCCTTCTTTATACAGTATGACATAATTTTTAAAACTTTAAACAATTAGAACATTAATCATTTTCTTAATTACATAATTTTGTTTAAATTGAAGGAATTTGGAATGTCTTGTTTGAATAAAACAAAATATAAATTTTTTTCTTTCTTTTATAAACCTATTTTAAAAAGTTCTAAGATAATTAAACAAAAATCTAAACATAAAAATAAAGAAAATTCTTGACATAATATTTCTGATATTCAAAATAGGTATATAATTTGCTAAATAGTACAAAAGTCTATGCTTTTTATAACCTTCCATTATATAAAGACTTAAAAAATAAATAAACAAAAAATTAGACTTGGTTATTATTAATTATTTTAATTGATTAAAATAAAGATATAATTTTTTATAAACATTAAAAATTGATAATATATATAAAACACTTTAAAATAAATAAAACATAACTATAATGGCACATAACAAAAAATCAACATTATTTATCAAATTCCATGGATAAAAAATCGAGACGATTATGTTCCGTGTTCTAGCAAATATTGCGAAAGACGTTTTTGAATTAAAAAAAAAAGAAGATCATTTACAATGGATGATATTAAAGCGATGTAATAGAATAAGAATTATCATAAAAAGCATATAAATATGTAAAAAATATAAAATATTTCAAGACGTTAAAATCTATTACAGTAAACAATACCTTCAATTATTTAAAGTTCAAAAAATATTATTTTTTAATATTAACTAAAAACATTAAAAACTAATAAAAAAATAATGAATATCACATTTCAAATAAAATTAACATAAATATTTCTATTTCTTTAATGACTATAATATAATTTGATTATTCAATATTATTTTAAAATTGGCATGAATAGTAAGAAATATATTCAATATTAAGAAGACATGTCAACGACATATTCATGAGTGTTCCCCTTATTTGTCATCACAAATATCTTTTAAAGGTTATATAAGACAAAGAACACTAATTTATTATTCTTTTTAATTTTTCATGTACTTAATCATTGTTTTTTTACATTTTTTTATTTAAATTTATATATTTATTTTTCATCACTAAAGTTTTTGCACACCATTTATAGTAATAACTTTTAGTATTTTTAAATATTTATTACATTAGCAATTTTTTGTATATGTTTTAATTTTTAATATCTTTTATTTGTATTATGGGTGTTTTATGTTTGTAGTATGAAGAGGTTTATTATTCATATATTTTGAAAATAGTTTATATTTTTTAATATATTAATATTAATTATATTGATGATATTTTTAAAATTTTTAATATATTTCTACTTGTTATATTTATATTTTGAATTTAGTTATTCCAAAGAATTATGATTTTTAGGCAAGTTTTTATTTATGAAAAAATTATTATTTATAAATTCATATGGAATTTAAAATTCTTATATATTACATAATATGTAATATTTTAATATTTATATTAAAGTAATTTTTTATGTTGCAAAATGTAATTAAATACAAAAGATTCTTTTCTATTATTAAAACTATATATATATTGATCCAATATGCTGTCTTTATTAGCAATGACATATTTGACAATGTTCCAAACTATTTTTTAAAATAAAAATTACTTAATGCTAAATATTATAATGTGTCTTGAGTGTATCATGTTGTGAGTACAATAACTGGCTGATGAATAGTTATCAATGACTATCTCATTATTTTCTAATTTGAAGATATGCAATACACTACATAGCATATAACTATTAAATATTTTCTTATGTTACATTTTTTATTTATATCACATGTTATATATATTTTTAGTTTTTAAAATTTTTTTACTAAGTTTATTTCAATAAAATAATTTATTTATGTTTTACAATAATCTCATTTTAAAATTTAATATTAAGAGTTTGTTATGGATTTTTTTATTTTTATATCTTCTATATATAATTAAATATTTGAAATAATTTTTATTTTCATAATAGTATTTTTTATTAAATAATTATTTCTCTTTTAATGTTATATATTAAATTTGAAAGGTTTTTATTACAAATTTTCTACTGGTTAGCAAAAATAGGTTTGACAGACAACAAAAGAATTTATGTTTATTTTATTATGCATAAAATTTTGAAAACTTAAAAATTCTATGCATCAATATTTGCATTTTTAGTTTTATTGATTATGATAAATGTTTTAATATATGGAGGTGTACAAACATATTTCTTAGGATTATAATAATAAAACATCATATATTGATGTTTTATTACACAAATAATTTTAATTGTTATTTATTTTTTTGTTTAAAAGTTTTCTTTCTTTGATACTTCTTTCCATGTGGTGAAATCACAATTATTGAATTGCTCTACGAAATTATTATATTACATTTTGCATATTGTGAACATTATATGCCCTAGTCTATTCTTTATGTTCAATTTTTATTTTATATTGTAAATATATCAGTACATTTACCATGATTGTATTGTTGCATACAATATTATGTTTATTATCTTTAATGTTCCACTTTTCCTATTTTTCCAGTACCTTCATGTTTAACGAGAATAATTTGTAATAAATTTTGTGAAAAAAGTTATTATTTATTTACAAAATTTTTTTAATTGTAAATACTAAACGGTGTTTACTATTATAATTATTATTTTGTTATAATTTTTCCAAAAAATATTATAAATAACTAAATTATTTTGAAATTTTTTTGAATATATTTGTCAAAAAATTCCAAACTTTAAACATGTGTTGGTGCTACGATTTTTATTATTTATTAATTTATCAACTCTAGTAGTTTTTTCATTTGTTGTACATTACCAACATTGTTTTTGGCATATTTGCAAATATATTTAAAGTTGCAAGTAACGTAATATATTAATCTTTTAAAGTTTTTTTGTATGAATATGTTTTATAGGTTAGGAAATTTTTCATTATATTATAAATGAACAAATATTTATTAATTTATATAATCCTTTTTCATATAACTTTTGATATTATTATATTTTTCTTTTTGAAGTAAATTTAATATTTTAAATGTTATTTCACTCAGGTTATTCTTTATTCCTTCATAATTGTTTAACTTTACTTAAATTGTAAAATTTTAATATTTTTAATATAAGAAACAAAACACGTCTAAATTTTTCAAATCAATATTCTTAATTTGCCAGTAAAATATTTTACATGAAGAAAAAAATAACAAGTGTCCAACTTCGATAAAAGTATTATGCAAGTACCAATCATATTTAGGTAAATAAAAAATTTAAAAATTCAATCTTCGTACGCAAATTGTATAAAAACACTTCCATAATGCCAAAAAAATTTCAAACAAGATGTTCAAATTAGTGATCTCATAACGTTTGCAATATTTACATTTTTTAATATGTCAATGTCTTTTAGTTTTACTTCTTGATTCATTTTACTTTAGTCAATTTAGTTATTATATTTTTACAAAAATGTGACATCTTAATTAAAACATCAATAATATAATTGCTATTTATTTAATGAAAATATTTAAATTTTGAACAAATGATTTCGAAATGAGTATATGATAAAACATTATTAATTTTTTGTTTTATTAAAACATAGAATTTGAAAAATTAGGTGTATTTATTATTAAATCATAGAATTTGAAAAATAAGGTGTATTTTAATGTTAGATAATTTTTATTTTTATATTTTTGAATTTTATCTATACTTACATTTTTCCATACACTTTTTGCATTTCATTTTTTTGCTTTACCATAGTGATTTTTTTACTTTCATTGCATAACTGTTTTTTATTTTAAATGTTTTATACTATTTGACTTGTGTTTTTGTTAGACTTATTTTTTTTAAAAGATATACTTTCTATGAAATGAAATGCATATAATTAAAGATTTTTTGCTTTAAAAATTTTTTAATTTTTTGTTTTATTTAAAGTATCTTCTTTGATAAGGTTTCAAAATAATTAAACAATTTTGTCGTCATATTATTAAATATTTTAGATCATTTAATACATTATAGCTCTCTCCATACACTACTTAATTCACCTTATCATTTATGTACTAATTATATTTTGTTATTTGTCAATAAAGTTTGTTTTATTGTTTGTCAATAAAATTCTTTTAATAACAAAGCATAAAAAATTTTAATGCCAGAAAAACTATCCCATAAATCTTCAAAGACATTGAGGATTAAGGCTTCTTATTGAAGAAAATAGAATTTAAAACATAATAATGAAGAATTAAGAGCTAATTCTATTTCATAATATTTAAATCAATAAAAATTAGGAAACATAAATCCACTATATATTTTTAATAATATAAAATATCCATTATTTGAAATAAAGTTATTTGTGTAAAAAACGAAATAAATTTATATACTACTCAAGGCCTTGAAAATATAACAACGAAAACATATATTATTTCAAAATTGCCGTTCAGTAATGCTTTGATAAACTTTTAAAAAAATGTTTTTTAGACAGCTAAATTAAAATAAGAAAGTAAGGAATACTAAAACTTATTTATTGTCTAGAAGATAATATTCAAATTTTCTCATAATGCAAGAAATATTTGTTGAAAAAAATTGAAAAAAAATTTAAAATAGTTAAGAAATATTTCATAAATACATAACAAACAAAGTAAGATTAAAAGCAAGAACAATTCACTGTTGCAATAGTGCGTAAAATATATATTTATTAATAAAAAAACAAAATATTTTACATTGTAATAATAATGTTCTCATAAAAAGGAGGACTTTTCATAATGATATATACAAATGATCAAACATTATTTAATCATTAATCAAAACTATGTACTAAATCATAAAAAATATTTTGTCATATGTATATAGTGGTCCTCCTAATACGAAGTTGATGTACTATAAAGCAGAAAAACTAATTAATTTGGTCATAAACCTTCTAAATCGTTAGCAAAACATCATTAACTATGAAATATTAGTTACTATTTTGTGAAAAGTCTACACCATCTATTTACTTGTTATTTATTTTTGTGTATTAATTATTTTAAATTTTTTATGTTATAAAACATTTCTATTAGTCCAAAAAAAATTAAGTTTTTATGATAATTTCATTCTCAAAAAAGTTTCTAACATTTATTGTATTTCATTATGCTTCTTCATATTTGTATTTCTAAAGTTTTAGGTTTTATGTTTTTATTATAATATTAAATTTTCCAAAATTTAATTATTGAGAAACTTTTTGTTAATATTTTGTGAAAATACACAAAATAATTTACATGTTTATTATATTAGTGTTATTATTTTTTCTTGTACTTTTATATTATTTACTAGAGATAATATAAGTTTTCATAAGTTAATTGTCAGATATGATAACATTTTTGTAAAATATTTATATTTTTTCTATTTATACTAACTCATTAATGATTCTTATAGTAATAAATGTTGTATATTTTGAAACCTTATCATATTTGTAAACAAAACAACCACTTCTAAATGCAATTCATATAAATCTATGCAATTTAGACTTTCTTTTGTCTGTATAGCTCTATATATTATTGTTCCTTAAATTTGTCTATAAAATTTACTTTCTTATCTAATATTCAAATAAACAAAAATATTTTAGATTTTGTTATGTGCATAACTTTAATTTTTCTGGTTGTTAATGATCCTTTTCTTTTACTAACACTTTTTTAGATACATCACAAAGATCCTTTCATTAACACTTATGAATATTTTTCGTATATTATAAAATAAAAAGCATATTTTGTATAATAAATATTTATAAATATATTACAAAAATATTTGATTGCATTTTAAAGTAGATAGGTTAAGATAAATTTCAATTTCTTTAATTGTTTTTGCTAATTTCCTTAGTGACATAGATTGCATATTTGAATTGTTAAGTTCATTCTTATAATATTTTGTAGGCACAAAATTGAAAAAAAACCTTTAACTCTATGTAATTATTTTTTTCAATGATTTAACATTTTTAATAAATATGTTTTATGCATAGCTTTCAATATGTTGAGGTTTATATTATCTTATTATTTTTTTGAATTCTTGGAATACTTTTTCCATTATTATGAAACTTTCATATTGGTTTGCAAATATTTGAAGTAGTTTACTATAATGATGATGTTCTTCATTTGGCTTTCACATTTTTTGTTCCATATGTCATTATAACCCTTTTTATTGAAATATAACAAAAACCAACTATACCTCTTTGAAGAATTAACTTTTGCATATGCAATAAATCATTATGATATTTTCAATACTATTAAAACTCTTGAATGACACAAATTTTTGAGAAACATGAATAATTCTAATTATTGAACATTGTTTACCAAATACTTTTTTGATGCCAAAGAAATCTCATTGTTTTTCATTAATGATTATTTTGAGTGATTTTTAACTCTTGCAACACAAAATCAAATATTGATTAATCAACTAAAAAGCTCAATCAAGCGTACATGGAATAATTAACTTCTGAAGATTGGTTAATGAGTATTGCTAGCTTTGTTCAAGTATATCTCTACTTTTAAGTTATGTAGTCATTTTCTAAGCGCTAGATAAAATAGTTGCCTATAAACAACTGATAATATACACTTTATTTTTGTTAGAATTATAAAACTAATCAATTTATATTTGTATGATAAATATGATAGTATTATAATACTCATGAATGTTAAATTTAGTTGAATAAAAGAATGTATTTAAAACATATTTTCATTCATATAAATGGAACCTAATATACATTTATTATATCGATTTCAAGTGCTAAATGGATCAACTACCATAATTTTCAAAACATATAAAAATAACATATTACTTATGCCTCATTTGTTTATACCATTCAAATATCTTATTATATGATCTACATTTCATGGCATCAAAGAATGATTAAGTCAAATGTGATCATGCGAGACATGCATCAATTACACTATTTGTATTGTGTTAAGGTGTGTAATACTACAAGTTCATATGAGATTATATCAAAGGTTTTACAATATGATGTAATCATTTTATAATTATATGTCAAGCTAACAAATATTATGTGATGTAAAGTTTTAAATGTTGCATAAATACAATAAGGTCATTGCCAATGTAAAATAAATAGTTATGAGCTAAGGGTTGAGGACTTAATTTATAAGTGAGCTAATTTATTAGTGCTTTTATGATCTTAAGGTCATACAAGTATAATCAGATTAATTGAATTGAAATGTGTATTGTAGTAAGACTATACTACGTAATCGTACTGGTATGATAAATCTTACAAATGACATATAGTTAGATTTCAATTATACTAGTACAATACTAATGTCGTGCCATTAAGAAATAGACTCATATATGAATTACATTTGTAAATTTGGGCATTTTTTCAGCATATTTGTGTATTTCTTCTTTTGTCTACTTTTCATGTAATCACAATCATTCATGATTACTATGGTGTGCTTCTTCTACAACATATTATATACTATATTCTTGCAATATACAATATTTTCTTAAGAGTTAAAAAATTAGTTAAGGTAGTTTTGCGTAATTGTATGTTATAAGATACATGTATAAGTAAGAAACATTGAGATATTCAAAATAGAATAGATTGGATAGGAAATTATAACAAGAAATTATAATTTAATGCTTATTAATTTCTTTAAAAATGAGATTTAGTTGCTAGAATTTCTCGATTTTCATATATCCCTTTTATATGTATAAATGGAATTAATTTTTGAAAGAATATGGCAATCAATCTATTATTAAATCATCTTACATATAAAACAATAAAATGGATAGTTGGCTTTATTGTTATTATATTTAGATTTACGTTGTTAACTTAGCTATTATATTGAAGTTTCACATATTAACTTGGCAATATCCTTTCATTGTATATAGTTATTAGGTCATTTTTTTTTGTGAATTAAATAAATTATTGTAGTAATTGTGTATACTGCATTGCACTATTTTGATTGAGGTGACTTATACCTGGTGATTGTCATAAATGTAATAGACTTGTGTAAAATGGCTCTCATTTTGCCTTTGGTAAAAATATACTATTTTGTAAAAGGAACGACAAGCTTGCCAGGGTAACAAAGATGTTGTTTGAAAGGCTATGCTCCAATTGGCAATAATAAAACAATGTTATTACTAATGGAAGCCTATTTTATATAGACCAAATTTATACTTCTATGATAGTCAAAATTGGAGTCTACATTAGTTGAGATGTTTAATAGATTATTATAAAATATGAAAAGATGTGCATTAATTAGGGATAAGTTGAGTATGTGATATTTTAAAAACATTTAAAGATTAGCGTTTCAAAATTGTAGTATAGATTATTAAGTTGAGTAGATGACAACATCTTTAGTATTAAATATAAAATCATACAAAATAGTTTTTTTAACATCTAATTTTTCTTAAATAAAATAAAAAATTTAAGATAATCTCTTGATAAAGTACTTTAATAGAAAAAACTCTTTCAACTTTGGATTACTAAGAAAATAAAAATTACTAAAAGGGCACTTCTTTTTGGTGATGATATGTTATTTTTTCATAGCATTACTGTTTATCGTACCAAAGATAGAAATGGTAATGAGGTGGTGGTTTTTGGGTTAATGGGGAGCTTAGCTTAAATGGGTAATAACATAATAGGATATGATTTACAATATTTTTTTAAGGAAGATGGTGGTTTGATGATTAGATCATGAGAGTAAAATGGTGGATGAAGAGTTATAAGTATTAGTGAAAGTAAGAGTTTGTTTAGTTAACAGCATTTTGAATAGAAAGTCTCACAACTTTGATCTTTATTTCTCGCAAGGGAATAGGTTGTCAACTTTTCCAGTAGAAACTTTATCGCATTCTATCCTTATCTCTCATAAGCAGGGAAGCTTGAATCTCTCCAACTAGGGTTTGTATAACCTTTTTTCAGAAAGATAGAAATATGTATAAAAAAAAATTTTATTTCATTTTTTCATCTCATAAGGTGAGTACTCCTTTTTATAAGGACATTAAATGTTTATTATTTATTTTCAAAAAAATTTAAAAATATTATAAAATTTATCGAATTAAGCAGTTCACAAACTTGTCCTATGTTTTAAGTGGTGGCAACAGCGAAGGCAAAACAGCTGGATGAATTGTGCCGCGCCGACAGATTGGTGCATCATTTTTATTTTCTGTTTTTGTGAGTAGCACTACAAGAGACATACTGAAGTTTCAAGTCTGCTTTCAGGCAGCATGGTTTATAGATAATCAATGAGTAAAGAAGTCAACACGTTCATTGTCCTGTTGGTGTGAATTGAGTGGTTTTTGAGTTCCATGGATTGGAGTAAGCTGAGTGGGTGTGAGAAAAGTGGCTTTTCAGTAGCTTTTGATAGTGGCATTAATGACGGGTGAAGGTGGATGGTGACTGAGACATCCAAGTAAATAAAACTTATGTATTTTTTAAGCAAGTTTAATTAAATTTTAAACCAACAAACTTACTGAATTTTTGTGACACCAGTGATTGTATGTTCATGCTAACAATAGATGCTCTTTCATCACTATTTCAATTGATTAGGGTTAAATGTGAAAAATAGTTTTATCAAATCACCAAAAATCCTTATATATTGCTTCCTCAAAATTGTTAAGAACTTTCTTATAATAATATAGCATAAATGAAACTTTTGTATAATAAAATTTTTTATACACTATAAAAATTTTTTTAACATCCAAAATAAATTTCAAATATTATCATTTATATTATTCAACTTAATTTATTTTTATTTTATTAACAAAATGAGCCAACTTTCTTCATTAATCTATAACTTTTTTATTCCAACATATTTAAAATTTCCTTTTTAAAAAAGATATTTGCAATTGTTACGCCACTATAATTATTTTTTTCTTGCAAAAATTAATAATTTTTCTGTTTTTAATTTCTCAAAGATTAGTGACTTCTTTTAATTTTTTTATCTTTTTAATTCTTAAATTGCACACGCTTAATAATCAAATATATGTTGTTTAAAAATCTTTTTTATTAATTATTTGTTCATTGGTAAATGATTCAATAGGATCTTTTTAATTAATGTTTTTGTTTTTACTAATTTTTTTAATAACGCCATGTCCATGATTGATTGATCAGTAGGGTTTCTTATAATTTATGAAAAGTATATATTATATTCTAGTTGAAACTAACATAACATGACTTGTTTTCTTTTTCTTTGTAATTTTTAAAAAATATTTGTAGTACTTGTAATCATTATACTACGGTATTATTTTTAATGTTTTCAAACTTTCCATGTATTTAATATTTTTTTATTTTCTTCTATCACTTAATATTTACATTTATTTTTTTATAAAACTTTTTGTGAAATAATTGTGTCAAATTATTAAAATTTAAATATTTGTTTTTAAGTTTTTCAATGATATATTTTAGAACTTCCATTTTAATGATGACAATGTTTGACAAATGATGCAAACGTTGTATGGATTATGAATGCAAGTATTCACTTTCATTTATTATAATTAATCTTTTTTTTGTAAATATATTTTGAAATGAACTCTACAATGCAACCATACGACGTCTATAATAACCAAATGTTACATTAGCCTAACAATATGACGGGCAAATGGATTCAATAATATGCCTTCTCTATATCTATTATAAGAATGATTAAATATAACCCAAATGTTGTTATTTGTTTGGATTTTTTTGCGACATTTTATCCCCAAAAGTATTTTATTTTTAACATTTTGCACCTCTTTTCAAATGTTGAGGATTTCACTATAAATGTTTTAAATTATTATTACAACAATTGTTTGGTAAAGAAATTGTGGTTTTAACTTGTTTTAATAATTTGAACATATGATAATTTAATGATTTTCCTTTATGTTAGTATTTTTTCAATTTTCTGCATTTTAAAATAATTGTGCGGTGTTGATAATTAATCTAGTATTTTTTTGTAGAATTAGATAAGTATTTAGAATATTTTAATTTTTTTAATGAGTTAGGTATCTCAATAATTTTTTAAATTATAATTTGATATTTTATAATTTTTTTTAAAATTTGTTTATTATTTACAATGTCAAATTTGTAAAACACATTTAAAATAAAAAAAAAACTTGTTTTGTGATACATAATTTTTAAAACTTGTCATTTTTTGTTAAAGTTAATTTTCACATGTCATTCAAATAATTCATTTAATGTTTTTATTTTGTTTTTGAAATTTATTTTATCATAAAATATAACTGAATCAAATAACTACAATACATTTTCTTATATATTATATTTTAGAAAAGTTATTCTAATATAATGTCTTTTTAAAATTATTTTCTAATTCTTTTCAAGAACTAGACTTCTTTTTATCAAAACAATTTTCAATTTTACATGTTTATGTACATCCTTATTTTGAAAATGTTGAATATATTATTTTTGCTATATGTTTGCCATTCATAGGTGACCCAATAAATTTTAGATAATAAGATTAATATTTGATAATAAGATTAATTTTTGAAATAATAATTGATAAAATTATTTAAAGGTTCAAGATGCAATTATCTTAACAGTTATAACAAATTACAATGCTCTAGAGTTGTTATACCTATATGAACATATTTGTTATCATTGTGATTTATAAAAATACATCTTATTAATATATTTTAAATGGTTTT
The DNA here is from genome assembly GCA_023846275.1 of Vanilla planifolia. NCBI lineage: Eukaryota > Viridiplantae > Streptophyta > Magnoliopsida > Asparagales > Orchidaceae > Vanilla > Vanilla planifolia. The sequence goes on along the minus strand of JAIUJO010000086.1, from coordinate 1,021,823 downwards.
TAAAATATTAAATGTTTTAAACAAACTAATTTTATTTTATTTAAACATTGTCTATAATAAAAAATTATTTATGATTCAATTAACCAAAAAAACTTTTATAACATGTTAAGCGTGCTAGCATTAATAATTAAAAATTATTTTTCTTTATATGATTTTTCATTTTTTGTCCTTCTAGTAATTTTTATTTTCATGAACACATTTTTTATTTCCTCTACACAATAATGTTTTACCTTTTATTTTCATTAAACCCCTTTGTTATACAGTATTTTACATTTAATATTCATTACTAGCATTGTTTTGGCAATTTTTTTGGGAAAAATAAATAACACATTTATTATTTTGTACAACTTTTTTTAAAAATCATTATGATACATATTTTTTTTTAATATTATATTGTCAATGTTTTTGTCAAAAATTATATTTTTTGGGAATAGATTTTGGTATTTTATTTTAAAATTTTATCTATTGAATATTTTATTTTTTATTATTTTCTTGGCTATAAACAATCATAATTTCCTCAACTATTATATCAAATAAGTAAATATCTTATTTTCTTTTTATGGTTATATTATATTTTTATTAAAAAACACTATCTTAAAGTTCTATTGTTACTTCGTTTTACAATTTTTAGTAAACTTGAATACTTAACAAGATTAGTTAACTAAGAATACTTTTTCTTTCTATGTTACAAAGTAATTTGAAATATTTTTAATATTCATTATCCTTAGTATTATTATTGTTTTCATTGTTGGATAATTTCATATAAACTTCAATATGTTAGGATTTTTTTTACAATAATGACATAAAATATTGAAAATGCTAACAAATAATTTTTTGTACAATTGAAATATAGCAAATATATAATACATAAATGTAAGGATTAAGTATATTTAACATTATTAATATTTTTTAATATTAATGGGATGTATTTGCTTGTGAAAAATATATTTTGGTGTAATCTGAGCTTAATAAGTAAACAAATGTAAAACAAATTGTAAGATCATAGATAGAAAATTATATTTCTCTATTAAATAATTAAATTAATCAAAATTATGAAAAGATATTAATAAAAAATAAGTTTTAAAAATACAAAAAAATGAGAACTATATCAATGAAATGAGAAACTTTAAAAACAATGAAAAGCAAAAAAATATCTTTTGTTGTTCGGCGTTTAAAATGTTCAACGTATATGCATAAATTCCATAACAAAATTTGGATTTTCGTAAAGTGAATGGGAAATGCCAAATTTAAATAGAAATTATATTTCAAAGTAAAAAAATAATAAGTGATAACACACATAAAAATTGACAAAAAGGTAAACCAAATTGTTAGTATAAGTTAAGAAAAGAATCATTTTCTATACAATAATTTAATTAAATTTTTTTAGGAAAGAGATGAAGTAATAAGATTTACTAAATGTGTACCAACTTCAAATTATTTTGCATAATTTTTCAAATGGCATGAAAAAATGTTTTGAAAAGTTTTGAAAAAAGTCAAAACAGAAAGAATGATAAATTAAAAAAATAAATTAAAGTATTAAAACAATGTTATATTATTTTAAAAAATTGTCATAGATGCAAACGTATTAAAAAATATGATATTAAGAAAAAGAAAGCTAGAAATATGTTTTGTAATAAGAAAAAAAGACTAAAGTAAAACATAATTATCATATATCAAGATTATACTGACTTATTTATTAGTAAGAAATTCTATTCAAAATACAACATAGTAGGGAATTAGAGCCAAATTAAAATAAAAAAAAATTATTATATTCATGATTATCCCAAATGAAAAAGAGTATTAAATTTGTCTAATTATCTAAACATTCGAGTTATTGTTTAATCGTTGGAGTTATCTAAATTTCTTTCACATTTACAAACTTTTTAGTATGATTATTTTATTCAATTAGTATGACTACTTGAAAAATGTATGGATATATCCTATGTAATGTAAGGTAAAAAAAGATTTATAATAAATCTCTCGATTAAGTCTAGTAAATTTAGAACCATTACAATATGAAATCACAATTCATCTGTAGTAGCTTGCACAAAGCACATGACATTACTAAATAGATTGGCAATATACCATTTATCATTACTTTTCACTTCGATATTATAGTAAACCAAAAATATGATTTTTATTGTGTTATCATAAACGAATTAAAATACATAGTTCAACTTTGTAGATTGCCTATATTATTTTTTGTAAAAGTTTTTTTGTACCATCCAAATTATTTAGAAATCATGAAAATAATGTGCATATTATTTTTTTTATATGTGTCCACCATAATTGAAGCAATTAGCCCATGTGTTTCTTTTGGTGGCATTCCAATGTGCTTACCCTACTTCAATTGAATTTCTTAAATCATCTTTAACTTATTAGATTGGGTTAAAAATGATTTATCAAATAGTCTATTGACCCCATACAACTATTTCATCCAACATTTTGGACAATTCAATGGGTGACTAACAATAATCATAAGCATGCAACATCAATTTCAACCATAATCTAATTCCACTCCATGTCCTAATTTTACTATCTAGTCCACTATCAAGTTGACCCAAACTTGTTGAAAGATCCTTGATACATTTCTTTGTCACATAATGAAGAAATAGAAAAATACTAATATGATTTATATAGTTTTATATGCACTCTATCTAGTTTGGTGTAGTACAATGGACATGAGTTTTTTGGAATAAAAATTTTTATTGCTTAGAGAATATTTTAAAAAATGCTTTAAATTAATTTTTTAAATAAACTTTAGTACATCTTTAAAGGTCATTATTAACAAATTTTAATTTTAAAAAGGTATTAGTTTTATTTTAAGATACATTGATTTTTTAATAATAAAATTTAATAAAAGTTATTAAAAAATTAACAAATATAGAAAATACACATAAATGATTATCAATTATTTTTATTTAAAATCAATCTTACAAGTGACCTTAACAAAAATAAAGGAAACATAACAATGAAGTAATAGAAATATTATACTATATTCTTATAACATAATAAATATAAAACATAAATAATAAAATGCTTCAGTGACACAAAATTGTAATTAATACAAATAAAAAACCACTAATTGAAAAATTTTTAATGAGGTAAATGTACTTTGATTTACTGAATTAAAAATAAAGAAAGTTTAGAACATCGTTGATTAGAGAAAAAATGAGAGATTAGCAGTATGATGATTGAAAAGCATACCATAAAGAAGTTAGAACAAGCACTGTATGCTAACAACTTCAATGTCATGAAATGAAAATTATTTTTTAGATTTTGTGAAAATTTTGGTAGACAATTTTGTTTAAGAATCACTTATTTAATGGAAAAAAATATTTTTCAAATTCATTACTTAGTTAGTAATAATAAATTATAAAAATCGCAATATTTCAAAAAAACTCTTAAAAATGTTGTTACATAGGAGATGCTCCATTAGAAGCCTCCTTTACCTCTTTATACCAAAATGCATGATAAAACAACTAAATTAAATAAGCATTACTTAGAAATTAGGAATTGATTTGGATTATTATATTTGATTTGGGATGTGATGTTCAAATTTAGATCTAATGTTTAGATCAGAAAATTGTGCGATTGGATGACATACATAATTAGATGTTCAAATGAGGATGTGAACACGATTATTTGATAACGTAATTGTGTAATTAGATGGCAAAATAACTCTCACAATATTAACTATAGTTGCATGAAACAAATATAGGTTTTTATCCCACGTTACATGAATGATGGATCATTATTGCTTAATAAGATCTTCCTTGGAATGTGTAGTATGTGTATTGTTTGGAGTTAGCTACACCTATTCACTCAAAAGTGATTTAATCCATTTCTATTACATTTATAGTCAATTAAATCAGAATTCATGAGTTATATGCTAATTTAAAATTGTTTAAAGAGTTTTGGTGTCATTTTCTCAATCTAGTATGTGCATCTAATTGTATTTTTCTTGGCTACCTTTACCTTTGATGAGTCAAGAAATAAAAGCATCTTATTTGTTCCTAATAGGCCTGATTAAGGTGAATCAGATTTAATTTTATTAAACAAGTGATGTATCTTCGAAGATAATGAATTAAAGGTCTTTGAAGAATCTAAAAGTATGTAAAAAGATTCAAGGATTGAAAACATATGCATAAAATTTGTAAATATGTTTTCTATTATAAAATAGAATATTAGTTTATTGATTGCAATGAACATCTTTATTTACTTTTAAATAATTATTTAAATGTTTTATAGTAGGGCTTTTATCCTTTATAAACAATTCATCAAACGATCTAGATCTCATCTTAACTGATCGGATGTCCTACATCTTATCTGTCTTTTTCTAACCATCAAGAGCTCATCTATTTAATAATCTCTCATTTAATAATCCATAACCTCTCTAGTAAGATGCAATTGTCCTGGTTGATCCCACCTAATTGCTAATTCCATTGTCATTATTTTAGCCATTGCACTAACTAATTCGAATAAATATTTTGAGTTTTTTCGAAGAGCTTTTAAAGCTGTTTGGAAGGATCATTTGAAATGACTTTTTCTTAAATTTTTAACAACTTTGATCAAATTGTTTTCATCTAAAAAAAATTAGTATTCATGAAATAACTATTGAACATGAAATAATATTTGAGATCTAAACAAAGCACAATGGATATTCTACTATAATAAAATCTTTTGACAATAATTATAACTTAGTTTTTCACAAAATCTCAAAATTCTTTTAGCTAGCCGTAGAACCTTTAAACTTTTAATTTCTTATTATCATAATAATTTTAAGCTCATTAATCCTTATTCTTTAATAAACAAGCATAAAAAATTGTACAAATTCATCATGCTTTTTCCTTCTAGTTATATTTATACTTTTTCATTTGGGATAGGTGGCACAATATTTATAAAAGCCTTAGTTTACTTTGATGTCATAAAAACCTAAGTAACTTTTAAGCTTACGAAATCCTGTGTTATAATTAAACTCATTAAAGCTAGTAAGTTATAGGTAACTCGTAAGAAAAAACTATAAGTTGTAAAGCTTTTGGTTGTGACGATTTTTATGACTTTAGTTGGGAGTAGGTGTAGGTTCTAGTTTGAAAGGAACATTTTTAAGACTTCATTATATTAATTTAATTTTTTTTAATCATAAAAATAAAAAATGAAAAATATATAAAAATAAATTTTTCTACAAAGATAAAATTATTTTTGTAAAGATTTTTTAATAAACAAAAAAAAAATAAAAAAATTATTCTAAAACTTATAATACAACACCTTATGTGGGATTAATATAGTTGTTTTTATTCCAATTAGTATAAAAGTGGGTTCTCTAAAAAACAAGTGAGAATGACACAATTAAATACAATAACACTCAACTATTTTTATTGTGGTATATCTCCAAGTAAATTTAATCAAGTTATGAATTTATGTACTTTACATGAAGTTTGGAAAAATTTAGACATAATATATGGAGGCACATTATAAGTTAAAGAGATAAAGGTAAATCTTCTTACATATGATTATGTGTTCTTTAGGATAAATTCAAGAGAAACTATAAAGTATATGCCTACACTATTTACTAATATTACTAATGGTTTAGAAAATCTTAGAAACAAGTTTCTCAATTTATATATTTTAGGAAAATTAGTAAGGATTCCATGCAATAAGTGTCGTCCTCATACAATAGTAATAAAGGTTGTCAAAGACATAACAAACTAACGTTCGACGAGTTACATGGAGAATTTTCTAATTATAGAGATTGAGATGAATAGAAGAGTTGAAAAGGTGCCCTCCATAAGCAAGAAATGATGGAGCAAGGTACAAAGAATCATTAGCCTTTAAAGCAAAAAAAAGAGAATATACATATGACATCTATAAATTCTATGGACTTGGAGGTGGAAGTAAAACTTTTGCTTCAAAGTTTAAACAAAAATTTGGCAAAAAGTTTTGTTAATAAGAATTTGTAAAAAATAGATGGGAGAAGAATAAGACACCAAGATGCTATGATTGTTGTGAAACTAACTCTATTATACCAGATTTTCCACAACTCAAATACTCTAAAAAGTAAAAATAAAATAAATGAATTACAAAAAAGAAAAATTTTCAAGTTGCATGGAGTGCTTAAGAAGAATTAGACTCCAAAACTTGAAGTAGTGAGGACAAAGAAATAAAATGCTTCATTGCAAATGATAATGAATGAAGTACATTAGGTGAAGAATAAAAAGGTAAGAGATTCTCTAGGCCACCTAAAGATAGTAAAAATAATTACGAAGAAGTTATTAATATTTTAACTTCTTTAATATCTATGCATAAAAATAATAAAATATTTTATAAGAAAATGATCATTTTGTTTTTGATGAAAGGAGATTGAAAAAAGTTATATAATGAAAATGATTTCATGATTATTAAGGGTGCTTCATTGGAAAAAAATTGAGTTTGAAAAAAAATTATTCTATTTAACCAACAAAATTTCCTAATATTTCACATGATGTTTATTTTTCTAAACATAATTATATGTCATCTTTTGTATATGCATAATATTTTAAATATTACAAACTTATGTTGTTGTACAAAAGATCATACTATTAAGGATTGTCAAATTAGGAAAAATATTTGTAGTTTAAAGACTTGTTTCAAATGATTAAGCCAAGCTTGATTGGTTTCCTAAGGTTACAGAATAGTGAATTTAAAATAAGTCACCTTCACAAACATTTTGTAGAGATATATTATTTTTGAGACAATCATTAAGGATTATCAAATTAGGTAAAATACTTTGGAATTATTCTTATAAATAAAGTAAATAAAAGTTACATTTTCTGATTACTAAGTAAAAATTTTATAATTTATGTAGCCTTATATAGAGAAAAAATAAAAATATAACTCTTGAGAGTTGGATAATGGATGCTCAAGACAAATGAATTGACATATATCAAATCTTATCTCAATAAGATGTGGCCCAAATAAATGGCTAACACTTGGAGAAAAGCTTAAGAAGAAGATAATCATATTTTGTCATGTATGCCTTTCTACATTAAAGAAAACAAGTAAGCTAGGTGTAATTATAGATCTTCTCAAGCAAAACAAAGCTAGTTTAAAAATGTATGAATCTTGCAAATAACAAAGGCTAGTTAAATATTTCTTCTAAATCTTTAAGGATAATTTATTTAGGCCATTTTAGACCTACACAACTCTAGAGTTTAGATGAAAAAATATGGATTTATGATTATTGATGATTCTTCTAGATATAGTTGAGTTATATTTCTTAAGAGCAAGAGTGAGACATTTGAAATCTTTGTTAATTTGATAAAAAAATTTTGAAGAGGAAACCTATGTCAAATTAAATTTTATTCAATGTCATAAAGATAAGATAGTTAAAAATAAGGGGCAACAATTTTCATATCCTCATCTGCATCAATAAAATTTGATTATAAAAAGAAGGAATTGGCCCTTGATAGTGATGGATACAACTATGTTAATCAAATACAACCTATCAAAATACCTTTGTGCCAAGGGAACTAAAACAACTTGTAATGCAATAAATAGAATTAATTTAAGTCTATTACTTAAGAAAACTCCCTATGAGTTATTTATTAATAAAAAACATAGTGTTAGCTACTTTCATGTTTTTGGATATGCTTACAACATTCTTAATAATTGAAGGTCCAAATTGAATAGGTTTTATGAAAAATTGTGCCTAGGAAGTTTTACCGGATACTTTCTTTTATGGAAACTTATAGAGTTTATAGCATACATACTCAAAATGTATAGAAACTAATGAATATAGTGACTGATGAGTCTACTTATAAGAAAGTATTAAAACTTTAGATGAATAGACAATGTCCATAAAGACCTTAAACTTGAGTGAAGATGAAGGTGAAAGAGAAAGTAAAATAAAAGTAGACGAGACTAGTGATCAATTACCAAAAGATTTGGTGTACCAAGCTTCACATCCAAAAAAATCAATTATAAGAGAAGGTAATTTAGGAGTTTGGAGTAGAGCTTCCATAAGAGAAATTAATCATAGTGTACTTGTATCTTTCATAGAACTAGTATCTATAGGAGAAGCAAATAGGATTCACTATTAGGTTCATATAATGAAAGAAGAGCCATAATAGCTTGAGAAAAACCAAGTGTGGGAACTAGTTTTTAGGCCTGGTGATAAAAAAGTGATACAAACTAAAGGAATATTTTAAAATAAATAAGATAAAATTGAATTGATCACAAGAAACAAAGGTAGATCTATTGTTAAGGGTTATAGCCAAGTGGATGGTATATATTTTGAGTAGTCATTTATACTAGTAATAGGATTATAGACACCATTGCACTTCTCTTTGCATTTTCCTATCATTCGAATTTTAGAATATTTGAAATGGATGTAAAATATCTATTTTAAAATAGAATATGAAAAGAATATCTACGTGTAAAATAACCTCCAGGTTTTGAGACCCATGTACATTGTGAGTATGTATATAAGCTTAAGAAGAAATTTTATGGCTTTATGCAAGCTCCTCATTCGTGGTATCATAGAATGGTTAATTACCTTGTTAATAGTTATTTTAGATAAGAAAAAAATAGATAAGACACTATTACTAAAATATTTAGTTAATTATTTATTATGCACACGTTTATGTCGATGACATAATTTTTGGAAGCACAAATAAAAATTTGTAAGGATCTTTGTGACTTAGTTGTAAGGGAGTTTTAGATAAGTTTAATCAGTTAGATGAATTTCTTCTTAAGATTACAAATTGTGTAATTAAAAGATGAGATTTTTATTTCATAAACTATTTATTTAAAATATTTATTCAAGAAATTTAGGTATGAAAATATAAAAAATAGGAAGATTCTAATGAACAAATTAGTAAATTTTGATTAAGATGAAATCAAGAACCACATTGATAAAAAACTTTACAAACTACTTGTTAGATCCTTTCTGTACCATATGGTAAGTAAATTAGATATGTTATTTTGTCTTGGCTTATGTGCTAGATATCAATAAAATCCTAAGTCATATAAAGGTAGACCTAGTAATCTTCAAATATGTAAAAAGTAAAATGAATGTAGGCTTAAGGCACCTTAAAAATGCTCGTTCATGAGATCTCATAAGTTTCACATATTTTGACTTTCTAAGCTGAAAAAAACCTTAGGTACATGTCAATTTCTAGGAAATATTTTAGTTTCATGGTGAAGAAAGAAGAAAAAATTGTATAGTTATATTGACCAAAAAAGCTGAGCATATAGTGATTGATAATTTTTTTACCAAAGAGTTATGCTTGTGATAATAATTTCAAGATTATCATTTAGATGTCTCACATATTCCCATTAAAGTTGATAATATTTGTACCCTAGCTTTAGCAAGAATCAAGTTCATTATTCTTGAAGCTAACACATAGTGTAAGATATAATTTATGAGAGATAAAGTTGCTAAAGGCTAAATAAAATTCATATATGTTTCTACCAGAATAAAATTTGGAAGATATATTTACAAAATTCATTACAACTAATCAATTTTCCAATCATAAAAAAATAATTGGGTCTAATTAAAATAGTTTAAATTATATCTTCGTTTTCATAATATTAAATAGGGAGAATAATCGTGGTTTAAATTATTGAGTAGGAACATGTAGTAAAGAGAGCATGAATTAAGTGGGAGCAAAAGCTTTTCATTTTTAATATGACATATGATAATAAATTTTTTTTTTACTTGTTATTTTTTATCAAAATATTTATGTTTTGTACTCATGAAAAGGGAGAGATTGTTAAGTTACCATTGTGTTTGATGAGTTAGGTCATAAACTTTTAAGTTTTTATTCTAATGAGCTTGTTCAATGTGAAGTAGGTTTTGTTTTAATTATCAAACCTAATATCTTTGAAGATGGTGAATTAGTGTTCAACAAAACATCTTAAAATGTTTAGTGAGCTTCAAAGATTAAAGAGATGCACATCAACTTTGAAAAAGTCAATATCTTTATTATAAAATAGAATGTTAGCCTATTAATTATGAGATACACCTCCATTTGTCTTACATTCACATTCTTATTTTTGTAATGAACTTGTTCATCTTATCTTTGATTTATGAAATTTATAAGATTTCAATTTCATCTCAAACTCTTTTTTTATTAAATCTATGTAATGCATCTTTGCCAAACTTCATGACAAATGTTAAATTATCAATAAAAAAAAATTAATTATGTTAAATTTTCTTAATTAAAAAAAATTGAAGTTGCACCCCAATTTACCAAAGTGCAAAGTGCTTATGTCGGCCAAGGCCAACTGTGTTTGGTAACATCGGGTTGGGAAACAAGTTAAAAATAAGCTACAAAATTAGTCATGGTGTGACCTGAACAAGATATGGGTAAGGTAGAGAATGAAAGGCAACGATCTTCGATTTAGTATGAAAATTCATTCTTGTAACCACGAAATGACTTATAAACATATGAGTCTCCTAGGTGATGAAATACCCAACACAAAGGAGGGAGCCAAACCCAATATGGCTAGCATTATGTACCCATGAAAGATATTATAAAGAGAAAACAACTTTTCTTTTCAACAATACGTGACTAGCATTTCTCTAACAACTTAGTAATTAAAACATGCTTTATTTCTCACCATTCGAGCTTTGACTGGATGATAAATGTGCCATCAACTATGAGTGCTTGATCCTAGCTCGAAATTTGATGACCAAGATCATCTCCAACTTCATTGAAAATTTTTTATTATTTTTGAATTTTCAAATAATCTCTCAATGAATTGAATGACTCATATTTATCTATGTTTGAGTCCTACTAGTGAGATTTTTCCCAACTTTTTCATCGATGAATCAAACGATCCAGGTCTCATCCAATTGGAATAGTTGACCCAGTTCCAATCCACCTTGATCAAACTACATGAACTCATCCACCTTTATAGTCTTAGTGTTGACCCACAAATCAGTCACACATGATGATTAATTTATTTGCCATTAGTTAAGCCATTATATTAGTCATTTTTGGAAAGATCATGCTATTTAGAAGTAGTGCTTGAAACAACTTTATCTTGACTTTTAAGCTGCTATGACAAAATTTTTTCATGAAATAACAAATAGATATGAACCAACCTTTTAGAACTTAACAAAACATTACATACTATTCTACTAGAAAAGTCATTAGTAAAACATAAGATTTCGTCATCAAACAAAGCATCATGACTAAGGGTGAAAACCACAATACATTAACCATCCAATACTGTTTGAAATTATAATCAAACTATTGACTATTCGTGGATGGTGACACTAATTCCATTCTACAATATTTGTGGACCATTCCATCCATTTATAGAACTATTTGGTCTCAACTTACAATAATAAGTTTGATCTTTCTTGAAGGAACTTTCAAATTATCTTATTTCTTTCCCTCCTCCTAACCTTTACAACATTTTTTGTATTTCTCTCCTACATGTATTATCTTTGTTATCGATTAAATTCCTCTTGATATTCTCCTTTTTTAGTATATTTATTTTTTGTTTGATACGCCTTGTGATATAAACCTTATAATGATTTGTATTTCTTCCACATTCTACTACAAATGACATTCAAAAGTCTTTTGACCAATTTCATAAAAAAATACTCCATGGAGTCTTTATTACACTAAAATATTCATATGTTTCTAGTTTGGCACTTTTATTAAATTTTCTTTAAAAATTCCCTTATAATTAAATTAACGTCATTTTTAATATGTTTTGGGTTTTCTTTCTATGACATATCCTCTTTCAATTCAAGTAGAATTATTATTTGAGATTCCTTTTGATTTTTTTCTTGCATATTTGACTTCCTCTCCACATAATTAGTTTTCCAAATAATAGTCTTTGTGATGTTATACAAAAATATCCATATGCAAATTTCATTTCGTGGCATTTTAAATAAATTTTGATGCACTTACATTATTTCAATAAACATTAAATGAATCTTAATGGCTTTTAGTTATTTTGAAATTGTCCCTTTGTAAAAAAATTTAACCATTGAAATTAAAAAATTGTTTTGATGTCTCCAAAGCATCCCTTCCTTGACTTCCCAAGTATCTATTTGTTAGTATAATTTGCCCATAAGATGCTCCTTTTCTATAGTTTCTTGATTTTTATTGTTAAGAATGCCATTTGAATTTCCTTATAAACTAATTTAGGATGCAGCATCATGTTGCTTGATCGTATTTACATATATAAGTGCCATTACCAAAAAGTTTTTTAAAGTTCGAAAGACAAAATACATGATGTACTCTAGCAATGATAATGATAAAACTATCTTATAAATAATAAAACAATTTATTTCAATAATCTACAAAGACACAAAATGTCTTGCCTTCAATTATTCTCTTTTTCCAAATATTGCAATGCATTTCATAGGACCTACCTTTAAAAATATATGCTCCTCTTCCAAAAGTCCACTTTCTTAATTTTCTTATCATAATTTTTGTTGAGTAAATCTATTTCATTTGAATTCTTTTTTTGAATATTTAGATCTTCTTAATAGAATAAAAAGCCATTACTATTTCAATTAGACTACTGTTAGTTTGTTCATATTAGTATAACTATAATTAAGACATCATTTTATGTAATACTTTGTATAGTGTCATCTTTATGCTAGACTAATAATTGTTGTTGTAAGAAAATTAATTGAAAGTGAAATATTTATCTTATTTGTCATTAAAACATAATTTGCATTGCCTTAATATATTCTTAAGTGTTTTAAATATTCACTTTCATTGTCTTTTATTTTGAGCCTAAAATGTTGTGTTAGACATTAGTTGAGTATCACATGGATCACAAATCCTTTTCCAAAAGTATGGTATAATTTTGGAATCCTTATGTAATATATTGTTTTGTCAAAAATGTTCTCTTGATAAGTGAAATGAGTTTTTCGGGTCAAGAACCTCATTTTCAAACTTACAACTATTTGGGTTTTATTCTTTCACACGTCATCATGTTTGTTAAGTTCAGCTTGTGACAATCAATATACAAAAATGTAAATAGTAAAGTTCCTTATATTTGTTATGGATATAACATATTTCTCTTAATTATCTATCTAAATATTTAATTGAACTTTCTCTATGTTATATATCAGAAAGCTTTGCACTTCTTAAAGAATTGGTATGTACTTTTACTTTTCACTTGGTGATATAGTATCTCCAAATCATAATAATAGAATAATTCAAGTTATTCTATTTGTCTTATTGTTTGAATTGATTTATCATTAAAAAATTATAAATAAAACATTGTATGTACTTTGTAATAATAAGAAGCCCATATATGAAAACTTTTGCAACGTTTAGATGGAGGTGTTACATCAGCATGTAAGATATGAATTGGACATAAAAAACCAAGTTCATGGATGTTATCGGTTTATGATATTCTAAAAATAAAAAGAACTATAAACCATTTGACAAGGGAACGTTAGTTGTAAAACAATCTACTCAAGCAATGTTTTATGGATATATGCATCAAAAAAAGTTGTAGATTTGGAGCACATTCAAGATTTTGAAAAAATAAAATTGGAAGAAAAATAAAAAAATGGAAAATAAGGATATAATAAAATCTTTATCAACAAATATTTGACTTATTGGTTTGCAAAAAATGTGATCATAATAGGAAAAATATGTATGTTTATGGTAGATAATGTCATTCTCATTTAGTTTAAATCAACCTCTCTACCTACACATATGTTTGTTTTAATCTCACACTTATTATTATCCTAGTTTAGGACAATAATGCTTGGCTATTAGTATGTTACAACTACCAATATAATAATATTAGATCTATTTGTGGTAGATATGACATTTATATTTCAATTGTATATCTAAATACATAGTTAGGCTTCTTCAATGTTATGAATCAAACAACGATGCTCTCCTCTAAAAGCATTGACAGCTTCTATTACTTTTATTTTTGTGGCATAGGATCACAAATCCATAATGTCTTAATAATTTAAAATGTTCTATTTAACAAAATATCTTAATAGATTTTTTATTAAACCAATTATGAATAAGAAAATATATTACTTTGAAATAACAAATAGCTTAAACATTAAAACTTTGGCTTTTTAGGATGGAGGTGTTACATCAAAAGGTAGGATAGAAATTGGATATTAAAAAAAATTAATGGAGCCTACCTATTTCTTATATACTTCAAATAGATACACTTATAACCATTTTAACAAGGAAACCTTTGTTATAATGGAATCTACTCATGTTGTGTTTAATGGAATTATACATAAAAATTAGAAGATTTGGAAGACATGGAAGATTTTGAGAATACATAAGAAGACACAAAAAGATTATTGTATGACGAACTTAGTAAATTTCTACTTAAAAATTATTTTTGGAACAGAATTTGTGTAGTTCTTTGTTAAAAAAGAACTGCACTGATGAACATCTTCAAGTCCAACAAATTATGCAAACAAGAACATATTTGGATCAACCAACTTTGATTTATATGAACAAATTAGTAAGCTTATTGGTGCAGGATTTGAGGTTGACATAATGGGTGAGTTTTTCTATTTGCTTGATTACAAGGTGAGTAAGATGAGAAAGGAATCCTTGTCTCTTACATAAAGCTTATAAATTATATTTAAAAATTTAAAACACAAGGATATGGTTGCATGAAAGGAGTTAATATACAATTAAAATCATCTTAGTGATTCAATTCTAAGTGACCTGTCTTCTTGAGTACAAACCCATGCCTCTCATTAAATAAAAATTATGTACATGCTGTCAACATAAAAACTTGTTCTTTAAAATGCAAGTGAAGCCTCGAGAAATGAATTTTAGTTATAGCCAAGTCTAATATATTTAAAGGATATAATAGCATCATTATCAATGTATTTTTGACCTATTGTTTTGTAAAAAATGTGGCGATAATAGGAAATTATGTATTTTTGTGGTAGATAATATCATTCTCATTTAGTTTAAACCAGCATCCCTACCTACAAATATTTTTTTAATCTTACAAGTATTATCATGCTAGTTCAGGACAGTAACATTTGGTTATCAATATGTCACAACTACCAATATAACAATGTTCCATTTATTTGTTATAGATATGCATTTATCTCTCAATTGTCTATTTTCAATACTCAATTAGGTTTCTTCAATGTTATGCATCAAACGATGCTGCTCTCTTCTTATAGCATTCATAGCTTTTATTGCTTTTCTCTAGGTGATATAGGACCATTGTAACATAACGTACTATTAATTTAAGACATTTTATTTATCCTAATATCTAAATTGATTTATTTACATACAAGTCATGAATAATATACTATTCTTACTTTATAATAACAAGAAAACTAAATATTAAAACTCAAGCACTTTTGGATGGAAGTGTTACATCAAAATGTAAGATAAAAATTGGAGATTAAGAACCAAGTTAATGGAGGCTATCTGTTTGTAACATTCTTCAAATAGATTGATCTATAAGTAGTTTAACAAGGAAACCTTAGTTGTAATGGAATCTACTCAAGGTTTGTTTGAAGAAATTATGCATTAAAAACATGTAGATTTTGAAGACATGAAAGATTATGAAAAAGAGTTAGAAGACAAGAATGATTATGGTATAACAAATTTCATAAATATATTCTTCAACATTATTTGAGGAAGGGAATTTAGATAGGACATTGCTCAACAAGAACTATGATGATGAACGTCCTCATGAGAACATCTTATATTTTGTGAATTTTTTTATCTCATTAATGAATTAATAAAGTAAAATGTTTAATATGTTCAAGAGTCTTTTTACACAACTTCTATCGAACAAAAAATTAATTAAATATCTTTGTGGAAAGGCTTTTTAAGAAAGTCTTAAGCCTTCTCAATATTGATCTTAAGCTTCATTGCATATGAATATGTTGTATCTATTTGTTACATGAGCATATTAATTTTTAAATTATTATATAGTGTTTTTAACTATTTTATCATAAATTAATATATTTTAATTTTCAAATTTTATTCACCTTTCTTAAATAGAATAACTTTGATAACTATGTTTTTAGTGTCTTATACATTAAGTATTCAATTGTCATGATTAGTTTTACATATCTTAATGCTTAATACCCTTTAATTTCAATAATAAGACTTTTTTTTTACGTTATTGTGTAACTTTCTCATGTATCAGGTAAATATATCGAATGTTTTAAAAAAAGTTTTGTAAATGTGATGTCTTTTTTTGCATTTTTAAATTAAGCCTAAAATGTTTTATTTACCAGTTACTCTTTAAATTACAAATTCTTTTAAATATTTACATATGTTTTTTTTATAGTAATAGTTTATGTATTTACTATGGCAATAGGAAAACTCTTTCTTATGAAATATGGTTCTCATTAATAAAAATTATAGCTTCTCAAAAAAATTTAAAGTTCATCATATTAAGAAATTGGACATAATAATCAAATGGATTTTGATAGTGGATTAAGAAATTTAACACATAAATCTATGAGATGAATCATTTTATGGCTTGAATATAATAAAAACCCATGTAACTAAGTAATAATTTGATATGCTTATATTTAGAATATCGAATTCAAGGGTTCATATCATACAAGACTAATGTTTTTATAAAATAACTATTAAATGGGAAAATTTTTTGCAATATAATTTGCCATAAAATAGATTCTAACCTTCCAAAAAATATATCTATGATACAAATTGTTGGTTAGAATTGGCATAAGAATTGCTTCTAAATATAGTAAAATTTCAATGATAATTTTTTTTGAAAACTTGGTTTCAAAATAAGATAGAAATAGTTTAAAAAAAGAATTTGACCCTCCATAAGCCATTTTCAATTTCCACGAAAACAAAAGTAGTTAAGATGCAATTACTTTGCTATGTTAATTATTAGTATAGAGGTAAAGGAGAAAAGTCACTCGAAACTTTTACTCCTATGAGAGCTACTTAGCGAATACAAAGCATAATAATCCTGATATAAAGATGATAGTGATGTCATGAGTAGAGTTGCTAAAACATAGTTGCTGAAGAACAATTTCAAATAAATCAAAAACCTAATGTGGTAACATCATACCTTCAATTAGAAAAGTAAAATAAGAGAAGAAAAATAAAATGTAGCAATGCAACAAGTAGTTGTTTTGAATTATAATAGATATTTCAATAACTCAAAATTAGCTTTGATAAAAGAAATAGTTGACTTTTGATAAGATTTTAATGATATTTTTATGCACCAATGATGTATTATTAATTTAGTTCTTTCATAAGAAGATTTCCTTAAAGCACCACACTACATAACACAGTTTCTCTTATTAATGTTGATTGATATAAGAAAACTTAAATTATGATAATATTTGATTTGAACTACCGAGTTTTATTTATTTTAAATTAGTTTACTATATTTTTCATTTTTAATATTTCTTTTAGCATTTCATATATGTTCCCCAAGATATTATCAACCTTTCTTGCAAACGGTATGATTTTTGCATGTTTTCATTAATTATGGTAGTTTAGTCAATTATTCTTTCAAATTTAGGTTTAAAATTATAGTCTATTTAAAGCCAAATGATGGAATAAATAAATCTTTTTTTACTATTGGCATTATATTTTTAGAAATAATTTTTTCTTTATCTAAATTAGTAATGTTTTTTATCTTGGTATTTTATGTGATTATCTGATATCTAAATTATTATTTGAACTTATCAGTACCATTGCTGTCATCCTTCTCATCTTACTTTCTATTATAAATCCTATTATAGGAGTTTCGTCTGCATATCCTACATTAGTAATGTTTGGCCATGTCATTAGCACTCTAGCCTTAAACCACATAAATGATTAAGCATTAGATTGATTTTAGCAAAGCCACCCCAAAACATGGTTGAAGTTGTGAAATTAAGTTCAATAATAATCCCCACTATGTCTATTGTGCCACTAAGAATGAATAGTTGCCTTAAAACACTAAATTAATAGTGACAAACATTCTGGCAAGAAACAAGGATTTAGTTGCTCAAGCCGTATCTTTGTTCATCATGTTTTATATAATAGACCTTTATTCTCCATGTTTTTGATTTCTAATTTGAATTTATAACCCCTGATACAACATAAATTAGCTTTCTCTCATTTTTAGTTAGCTAAAAAATAATTTTCATTCATATCTTTAGCTTTATTTTACTAGACACCAAATAATATTTGGCATAATTTACCATTTTAACACATCTATTAAATGTATTATTTAAGTGGGTAAATACATTTGTGTGATGGCAATATGAAGAAAAAATTTTTGTTATGCTCTTTCTAATTTTTGTATGCTTTATGTGCATGTTCGTATCATTAAAAATGTATGTTTATTGAAAGATGGCAATATATTACTCTAATGCAAATAAAGATTATGTCTATTTAGTATTAAAGTTGAGATGCTTTTCTTACTCATATTTGATTATTCTTTTTATCTATTCTACTTACTAAACCAATTTCTATGTTACAACTACATCATTAGATTCATAATGTTGGTAATGACCAAGTGTAAATGGATGATAATATTATTGACATAAATTGTATTAGTCCATTGTCTGTAATTCTTTGTAAACCTTCAAATTTGTCTAAGCATCCACATATACTATGTTTTGACTATAGCCAATTTTTTCTTAATGTTATGATTTGAAGTAGTGCTACATCATAATAATACTATATTTTGATAGCATTTACTTTGTTGCATACATTCTTGAACCAATTATTATTGATGTTATGTCCAAAAAATCATAAACTTAGTTGAATAGTGCTCACCAACAAGTGGTATTCAACTATTTTATTGTTATGAATTTAAAGGAACATTTATAGTAACTCTGAAAAGTAGAAGTACACATCTTACGAAAACAATATTTGTATTATGTAAAATAGATAGAGACCTTGAATATCTTAATTCTACCATCATCTAATAAGAAAATCATTCAATATTTTAAATGTCATGTCCTCTATGATGACAAAATATATGGAAGCTTTAGTTTCTTCATATTAATAACAACATTGCGTTTATGTAGAATTGATGTTCCATCTATATATGAGTTGAATTTTTTATTGTATTTTTTAGCAAGAGCTATGTAAACATTATGGTTTTCTTTGTATAATAAGCTCCACTTAATTTTTAGCAAACTAGTTTCCATACAGGAATCACGCAATTTGTTAACTCCTATTGTACATTTTCCTTACATTGGAATAGATTCAATAGCACACTACAATCCACTAAAATGTATGAATTGCTAATTTGCAATTGGTTGCATAATTGAAGACCCACTATTGATGGTCGTTACCTTTAGTTTATGAGTTCTTTTTATTTATTTTAATATTAAAAAAATCTATAATCATTTCCATTAAATTATTTCTAATAATGTGAACCACTTATTAACTTCCACTATTTTTTCCTAAGTTATTGTTAACTAATGTGTGATTCCCAAAATCATTTATCTGACATCTTTCTCTAAAGATTGAATGGTTTGAAAAAAAACTTATTATGAACAAACAATTCTCTTTATTTTTAATTTTAACAATCAAATTTTTGAAGTAAGCTATTTTCTTCTAACTTATATATAGTGTGTAGCACAAATAAACGAACAGAAGGTTTACTTAAGGAAATCCTATTCCTTGTAAATTTCATTTACCTATCATATACTCTCTTTGTTTCTACAGATGTTCTGACTTTTAATTTTTATATTTAAGAAGTTGTAGAGTGTTAGAAGAGCTATAGAAACTTACGAAGATTAACAATAGTTTTCAGATGTCCTCAAGTAATGATAATTATGTTGTTTCCATAAGCTAGGACAGTGATAGATATAGAAGATCTATATTGTCCATATCACATCAATATTTTTTAAACAAAAAAATTGTTAGTACTTCTTTTGAAAAACTCTATGATTGAGACGAAAAAAGGAAGATAGAGGATAGCCTTAATTAAGACCAATTCAAGGTTGAAAAAAATTACTTGGTTATCGAATAATGATTGTTGATACCCATGCATTGTGAAGGTAATAGGTGAGAGTAACCTTCTTATTAACATTGTACTTGGAGAGTGTCTTACAAAGCAGTTCTCATGATATGTTGTGATTCACATTCCTCAAATCCAACTTAACAATAAAATTACTACTTTATTTTGATAGTTAATAGAACATACTAATTATTGAACGGATAATATGTTCTTTATAACATCTCTAAATTTATAAAATTGGTTTTCTTTAGAGAAATCAACCTATAAAAAATTTGTTATATTTAATCAATAATGAGCTTTGTGACTATTATTTTCATGATGCATTGAACAATATGTGGTCTGAAATCAATAATGGTTTCTATGTTATGAGATTTAGGAATATATGTAATGTTTTTGCCTAAACACCCCCAAATAATTGGAGATCTTATAAAAATTTGTTAGTTACACTCAACACAACATTTCAGATTAAATTCAAATAATTAGTGGAGAATTTTCCATTAAAACCATCTAGGCTAAGCGTGCTATCTAATTTGATATTAATAGTTATCTCTTTATCTCTTCCTTAGTGTTGCATTACTTTATTTTTTGTTTGCTTTCATTAAAGAGGAAGGGATGTAGTTAAACATTTTTTCATTTTCAATTACTTAAGAATGCCAAAAAAGATTTTGAATACAATTGTCATTATTTTGTCCTCTTTGTTTGCTTCTTCACTTCATCACTATTATATAGAAGAATATTTTATATCTTTCTCCTTCTATTAGCCATCTAATTCCTTCTTTCTATCTCCAATAAAATTTCACTCTTTGAAAATCTTGTGAATAATAAGAATTAACAAGATACAATACTTTATCCTAATCCTCCTTTCGTTTCCTTCAAAATACATATTTGTGATTCAACTCTTCCTTATCTAATTTAATAGGATGAAAATTTTTTTACAAATGTTGATTTTTTTAATCTTTAAGGCTCAATTTATGTTCGTTTTATTTTAAACCTAAGGCCTTCTTTCAAAAGTAGTTTAAAGGACAATTCCAACTATTATCCATTGTCTATGGAAATGTATGGTGGTTCAAAAGTATGTTATGAAATTAGTGAGATTTAATGGAAGAGGTATATGACTTTATCAAGTTCTAACAAGGTGATGAATTATAAAAGTTGAATGTAGTTATCTATTTCTCATTAACTAGCATCCTATCTAACATTTTCCAAAACCATATTCTATTACATTTTCAATCCTATATAAAGGAATAACTAAAAAAACACTAGTATTTAAGATGACATAGAATTAAGCAATCAACAAACTCTTACATTTGTTTTAGTTTAGGAGTACGTAGTCCATTATAATCATCTGAAGTTGTCATTTCATTAAAATCCTTGCCCACCATCCATGGATTTGTAGTATTGTTGGCAATGTGAAATGGCTTTCCCATAATAAGCTCCTTCTGGATGGCATTCTTTTGTCATAGGTGAAAGTGTAGATTGTTTTAGAAACCTACGCTTGATGCGTGATATTGATATGGAAAAACTACTACTTGTTAATGTCAACATTATAGTTGAAGTCATTCAAAAGAATCTATATCTTGATTGATATAATTTAATAGTAATGCTAAAAATTGAGCTTAATATCAAATTCTTATGTCTTATCCATAGAAGACAAGTTCCAACAAGGCAACTTTTCAAAATATATATATATACATTAATAAATTTATTAATCACATGAATAAACTATTTTTAGTGTAGTTGTAAATATTTCAAAATATGAAATTATTCATTAAGAACAATATTATCTATAATTTGGATAGTTGAAAGCATCCTTTAATTCTTTTGGGGTTAATTACTTTTTCTTGAATCTTTTACAATTTCTTTCTCATCCTTTGACATTTTCAGTGGATTAAACTCCACCATAGGATGCATTTCAAAAATAGAGGTTGCTCATTTCCAAAAATTCTTCACTAAAAATTTAAAGATCTAGATTATCATATTAGTTCGAAATTTTAGCCTATGAATTTTTTGAATTAAAAACTTAATCATTGTCCTTTTCATTTTTTAGAATTTTTTAAGGAGCTATAATCATCCAATAATTAGCTTGTGAAACAATTGCGCTCTCTTTTATATATGATATGCCATTAATTAGGATTAGGGATGTGCTCAATTGTTGTTATTTTTGTTAAGACATATGTTTGAACATCCATAGTGGATTTCCTCGCCAAAGAGTTAACAACTTAAGTAAAAGTTCGGTGGCTTTAGTCTTTTCCTATTGCTAGTTATTTTTGTTGACATCTTTACTGATATTTTGTAAATTATTACATGACCCATATTCCTAGATATAAAAAAAAATGTTTCTCAGATTTATTTAAATATTTTTAATGTGTGCCTTGAGCTAGCTAATTCCTATGTTTGTGGCATCCTTTGTCAAATTTAAGTAGGTTGTCATACCAGATTTTCAAGCAAAAGCTATTGTTTGTAACCACTTCAGTAGAAATTATAATTTCGTATTGCAAATTTTTTCCTAACTCCACATCAGTACATACTCAAGCAATTTTGGGATGTGCAAGATTTAAAATAGCAACATGTACTTCCAATGGGCCTAGTCACTAATGTCATTAAGAGAAGTACGATATCAATGAAACCCAGGCAACTAATTGAAATTCAATTAAAAGAAAGGGTAGAAGCCATACATAAATGAGATGGACTATTAATAGTCTTACAACATTCAATCTAATTCACATCTGAATAGCTTGTGTGCATGAAGAAACATGTTAAGGGATATTTATAAAATGTTCCTTCAATTTAATAAGTACCTTTTGCAACAAGACTAAGTGAATAATGTTTTCTTTGACATCTACATTTTCTTTTCTTAATTGAACACTCTATCAATTCAAAACATCAATGCAAGAATTTCTTTCAAATAATTTTTTTCCACAATAAACATGCTTGTTTTGTAAGTCATTTAGAAAGTAGATATGTGACTATTTAGCCTCTTAGAGTGATTCTTTACTAAAAAAGGTTCCTATCTCTTGTTGATTAGCTTCATACTTTCATTTACTAATTAATTAATGAATTTAGATAAATTATCATCACATTGAAAAAGTTAGATGTCATCAAGTTAACAATTGAACTTTTCACTTTTGATTGAAAAACATAATGAGAGAATACATGATGTTACCTTTCTTTTCCATTTCTTTTGCTTATTCATCTCTTTCAAGTATTAAATAGTGATTTAAGACAATTCACCATGAAATAACTTATCTAAATCTTGCATTTTTTCATAATAAGAAGAAAAGTTGTAGGCTTTTATCCCAATGTTATGAGCCAAAGAAAACTATAAATGTTTTTGTCCTCTTGCATTAAGTTGAGTAATTGTACATCACCTGTGACCCTTATCATGAATAATAATGCTAAAATGGACAATGAAATTCGAGGATATTGGAACAAGTCAACATAAAAAATGTAAGACAATGAGCTTGTATTAAGAACTTCTAGACATTACACAACCCATATGACAACATCTGAAAGCACCACACTTGTTATAGAAGGAAGGTTATTTTACCTTTTTTTCTTTATTACCATAAATAATTTTTGTTATCAAACAATTTTTATGATCATATGAAATCCTTCCTTAGATTTGTAAAATACTATTATTGAATAAATAATAACTAAAACAAATAAATAAATGAATAAAGCACATAATGATTCAAATAGTGTTCCACAAACACAAACCCTTCATTAAACCATAGTTTGCCTACCTAGGAATCTACAAAAGTAGCAACATTTGCATAATAATGGGCAAAGCAAAAATGCTAGCCACAACTTCATCAATCACTGATTCACCACAACACCTTGAACTTGGGATGATTAGCCAACCTTTACCATAACACTAATAATTATAGTGGTTTAAAGAAAAAAATTTATAACCCAAAAAATGTTTTATAGCTTTTACCTTAATCACTTTTCAAAAAACATGACACAATATATAAATATATGATCAAGATATTATTATGCTTAGAATCGAATAAATAATGATGATAGAATGAAATGTGTTCATTAATCTATTCTAAGATAAAAAAGTAGTCTTACTTCTACTGTTGATGAATCACTCATTTTTAAAGGTAAGTCAAATAGTTCTAATGACATTCTTAAAGTGATTAAAGTAGTCGTTATGAATTTAGTAATTGTCAATAAACTACATTCAATAGAACATTCTAGAACACTAGGTAGATAGAGTTGATTGCCCTAAAAAAACAAGCTTTCGCACCTTTAAATGTTTGTAGCATACGTTTGTCATACCAGTATGCCATACATGGATTGACAATACAATGAAAAGCTTCATTACATTTTTAGGTTTTTAATTTTTGTACAAAATGATCATTCATATTGGACAAGCATCATGAATTTATTACATTAAGTTAACGTGATCGTACAACTATAAAAAGGTCGTCACTAATATAGTATTAATTTTTTCATAATATATAGATCTACATGGATTTCTTTCTACCATATATACTCACAATAATATGATAATGTTCTAGTTGCCAAATTTTAACTTAGTACTGTAGTCATACTCATAAAGAGAATATGATATTTCTATGATAGAATTGTAACATTTTTATTTTTAGTCATCTAAGCAATGAATGAAAAGAAATAAATTGTATAAGTAGAAGATTCTATCTTGTACTGTTTCATATAAAAGTTATGCAAAAACCCAAAAAAATGCCTACTTTTATGTAGAAGATACCACTTACTAACAAGAAGAGGTTTTTCATACAATGTTAAATGAAGAATCATGTCGACATGATAAATAATATCATACATGTTCAACTCAATTACAATAAAATCATGACTTAGGATTCTCATAGAAAAAAATTGCACATATTAAAAGGAGTTGGTACAAATCTTGTATGTAGAAGAACTCAACTCTTTGAATATTAACAAAATTTGACAAGATAGATAATTTGTAAAAAAATATTTGCACTTTATATTTCGATCTTAAATGATAATCATATATATATATATATTGAGATCATTGCATATACATGATCTATTTATAGTTCTAATTTTTACTAATAAAAAAATACAAAAATTGGACCATACATGTTGAACATTTAGTAATCATATTTGATGATCATAGACTAGAGAAAAAATTTAAGGTTATTCTAAACTTTTTTTCTTAATTTATACAACATATTTTAAATCTACGATGTTTTCTATTCAGTAGTTTGTGTTCTAGAGCTAAAAATGACAAATAGCACTCAAGAAGAATGATTTAATTGTAATGGATGCCTTATTTTTTGAAAGTTAGTATAACTTATCTGTAAAGGGAAGGCTAAATGCTTTTAGTAATTAAAATATATAGAACATAGGATCCTAAAATTATTTAGCAACAACATTTGAAGCAAACCCACTTGATTTAGGATCAAGAAGTTACTTAAGCCATTAAGCAGCACCATCAATCTTCAATCCAACTTAAGGAGTCTGTTTCCCTTCATAAAAATTTTTTCTCTTTCACTAGTTATTACTCGATATTCACAGTAGCTCAACAAATGAGTACTACAAATTAACTTTATAAAGTTATCCCAAATACTTTTTTTAGCTTACTTTACAAAATAAGATTTAAAAATTGAAGTGCAAATGTCTCTGTATCATTTTCTATTTTTTAATTCAGTTTTGGCTTTCATGAAATTCTAATAAAATTCTTGAGATTTAAATGTTTTTTATTTTAAGTATTTTTAATATAAAATACCAATAATTATTCAATGAGTTAATAATTTTCATCCACGGCAAGAAAAATAATTTTTAAAATTTTAAATTTCGTTTTGATATCTAAATTTTTTATTTTCATGGGATTTAATTATTTTTTAAACTTGTCTTGAGTTGTAGAATTAGAAAATTTTGTAAACAACATATGCACATAGTTTTTAACCATTTTAGTGTTGCATTAAAAAATTGACATGTTTATATGTTAAAATTCATAATAATTTACATTTATTTAATTAAGTTTATTTTCCTTACTTTTATTACAAAAGTATATGCTAATGTATTTTCCTCACTTTTAAGTCTTTTCTGTTTGAAATAATAAAAAAACTCTTTTGTTGATGAATAAGTTAGAATATTATCCCATGAATAAATTAAATAAATAAATTTTTCATGTCTTTTATGTACTTCTAAATATTTATGCTATTTATTTTTTATAACGTTGTTGTTTTTTAATTCGGTAATCTGTTGAACGGCATGCTTTATTTAATTCATTAAAGTTTTGTATCTATATTTTAAAATTGTTTTCTTTTCTTAATAACTATATCGTTTATTTATATCACATAAGATAAATTCTTCAATTTAAATAATCTATTTATTCATATATTATATAACTTTTAAGTGAAACTTTACCAAATATTTTAATAATGTATCACGTAGATCATTTTCACCTTTGGAAAATTTTTTCACATTATTTACATAGACATTTATTATTTAAAATAATATATTTTTTAATTATTTTATATTTTCACATAACAACTTCATATTTAGACATTTGTTAAGACTTAAGTATTATGAATATTTTTTTGTAAATCTATGTGCACATTATTTTTATTTTTTAATTACTTCCTTATTGTTATTTCTTCTCTGTTCACTTTCTTAGTTTCTTGATTTACATCATGAACTTAAATTTTTTGGAATTATTATATACTATATAGATTTTTTAATGACCTTTAAATTTTTAATATGAATCATACATATTTTATATATTTTAAATATTTCTTTTTAGATTTAGTATTTAAGATAACCTTTGCCAAAAAAATTCTATTCACATGTGTTGCTTTTCTCCAATACATAAACTATATTTTGGTACATAGTTTCTTAAGGTTGATTGTGAAATATTAACATTTTGAAATGTTCTATTACTAAAGAATTTTTTTTTGGTGTAACAAATATATTTAGTTGTTATATTATAGATTTTTATTATGCAAACACTTTCTTCTTTTTTTTATTTTCCATCTATAATGAAGGACTTATTATTCTTATGCTAATAATAATAAATTTTGATGACTTACCTACACAATAAGATCTATCAGATAAATATTCTTTCTAAACATCTTTTTTTTATTTTTGAAGATATATTTGACAAGATTATTATTAATTTTCAATTTTTTAAATTTAATTTTTTTAATATTTTATATATGTAACCTTTAACATTGAAATTTTTATTTTAAAATATTTTTGGAATTATTTTTACAACAATGGTATTTTGCATTGGCAATCTAAGAGTAATGTTTTATGTGTTCATGTAGCCAAAACCCTCACATTGTGAATTTCATATACGTTAATAATTTCATATTATTTTTTTAATTTTTACTTTTTTACAATTTTAAAAGGTATTTCCTATGCTTATATTAAGACAAAATTCATATTTATCAAATGATTTTTTAATGGTTATTTTAAAAGAGTTATTAACTCATTAATTTTTTTTTTTCAATAAATTTTTTTTTGTCATTATTATTTCTAACAAATTTCTTTCACAAAATTATTTTACTAGTTCAAAAATTAATACAACATTATTTCTATTTTATTTGTCATAATTGTTTGTGTTTGTAAGTAAAATTGAGCTTATTATGTTAATATTTTTAAGGAAACTATTTTATTAAATGAGATTTGTGTCTAAATATTTTAATTTCCAATACTGTTATGCTTTTTATCTATTCTTATGATGTAGATATTAACTTATTCATTTATTAAAAATTCAATAAAATTATATTTTCTAAGTTCAAATGCTAAACTAATTTAGCATCCATTAAACATTTAATATTTTTTCACTAAAACGCTTTATTGTTCTAACTAAAATATTTTTTCACAAAAAATTTTCTTAACTAAAATACTACGATCACCAAAAAGGTTAAATATTTATTTATATTATTTTTAGCTAAATATTGTAGCAGTTAAATCTGAAGATGTATTGTTGAAGTTTGAGTTGTGTCAATTGGTTTGAAAAGTTATATAAAATTTTTTAGATATTATAAAAAATTTGTTTTCTTAAATCTTTTAAACTTCTTATTTTCTAAATTATTGCCATAAACAATAATATTTAGCTTTGTTATATAAAGAGAAAATATCTATATTTTATTTTTTATATTAAAGAAAAAGTTATGTCATAAAATTCACACGTGTTAACTATTTCCCAAATTTTAAGCAAATCTTTTTTGTTTGTTTTTCAATACTATTGCATTAATCAAGGCTGTGTTATTTAAAAAAAAGTAGATCTATTTAAAAAGTAGAGTTAAATGTTAGATTTCATATATGTTGGTGTCTTAATTATTTTTTAGAATATTTAATGCAAATATACACAATCCTTATTTATTTACACAATGATTTAAGATGAGTATATATATATATATCGTTTTAGATATTTTTTTTTAATAAAAGCTTTTTTCATTTGATTGTGTTTGCAAAATATTTAAAAATTTGAAACAAATTGTAGATTTGATCATTATTGTAAAGAAATGTATGCTTTATTATTTTTGAGAAAATTAATATTCTTAGTTATAAATATTAATAAACTTTTGATAATCATAATGATTTTAAATTTTTCTACTTTCGGTAATAATTTTCTACATACTATATTACTCAAACCATTATCAAAAAAACTTTACATCCATTTGTATATAAATCTTGCTAAATATTATTTATTTGTTATTATCATAGATAATCTTTACTATTGCAAAGTTCATTTTTTCATTAAATTGTTTCTATTATTGCACTTTTTTCAATGAAATGTTATTTAAATTTAATGTAAATCATTTTTGATATCATAAATGATCAATAATATTATTATCATTTCGTAATATTTTAATCTTTTATACATGTACTTGTACTATGACTTTTTGTGAATCAATCCCTTTTATTTTTTATAGTTGAACAAATTTTTTTTGTAAATGTGATATGTAATGTTGCACTATTGAGTTGTTTATTTTATCATATAACATAATAACTTTTTTATTATTAAGTTTATCTTAACAACTTTTGTTGATTTTTTTTTGCATTTGCTCATTTCCATGTTGTTAAATTTATTAGTTATAAATTTCCAAAAAAATCATCTGTTTACTTTTATACAATAGAGCTAAGAATTTTAGGTAACTCAAAAACTTCTATATTTTTATTTAAAATTTTGAAAAAGGTTTCATTTATGTTGAACATTTGCATCTATGTAACATGCATGCTTTGAAAATATTTATTTGTTTTATATTTTTAATCTAAATTTTTCTTCTTATGTATTATTTTGTTTTTTTGCTTTATCATTTTTGACATGTTTGTAATATCCTTCATTATGCTTTGTCCGTGATTTAAAATTGTATTTTTAGAATGCATTTTTTTATTTTTCATTTTTAGTGTTTTTACATATAAAACTCTATTGGGATAATTGTGTAAAATTACTATAAAAAGAAGGGAAAACCCTTAAAGATGGTATAATAAATTAAAAAGAATCTAATGACAATAATATAACTTCAATTAGTAAAACAATTTGTTAAGTAAATGCCAAAAAAAGAGTAAGATAATTATTAACAAATTCTAGGTAAAACTTATTTATTTGATATAGAAACAACTTGTCATAGAAGTTCTTTAAATTATTTTTTGATAACTATTTAGGACATATGAGTGTGAAAAAAAAATAAGTGTAGATCTAATTATCTAATCAAGTATTAGAATGTTTGGTGGCTATTGAGGAAATAGATGAAGTCTTTATTAAAGGGAGCTAAGATTGTCCAAATCCTTTATAATAAGAGATTGAAAGGTGTAAAATGAGTATTAGGAGTTCCAATATTTTATAGAAATTTTTCTTTTGTGATTGTTAGAATGCCATCAAATATTCAATAATCATCAAATCATTATTTGAAAGTTTCAAAGTGGATACATATTGTTTAATGTGGCCTTTAATATGCTAAAATATTGCAAACTGAAAAAAATATTCTATACTAACAAAAATAAATATGTCACAATAAAGATAACATACTTTATATTGCATGAAAAATTTATTGACATTTATTTTATGGTTATTCATATATTTTATTAAATATGGTAATGGCTGATTTTGTAATATAATCTAAAAAATAAATTTTCTTTCATATATGGATATTAAGACTTTTCTTATAAAATAATTATGATAGCTAACTTTATTTTTGAGTAACATTTTATGCATCATGTATGAGCATGGCAAAACTCAAATGAGATGGTTAGATTTTTTAAAGATATAAAATGATTATTAGGTTATAACAATATTAGTTTGATTAATGTATGAAAATTTAAATCAATTGAAAAAATTAATAGAGAGTTATTATGGTGGAAATAAAGCTCAACCATTACTTTTGCAATACTAAAAATGAGATTAAAAGTCTGAAATATTAGGAATCTGTTTGTCATTATTTTAGTGCAAGTTATCAAAAAGCTTTTATTCCATAAACGTTATTTCAAAGATGTTAATACATGAAAATTTTCAAGAAAAAAATAAAACAAAAAAATGAAGAAGACAATAAATTAAATATTTAAAAGTCTTAAATGATTTAAGTCAGTATTCATTATTGATATATTTTTTTAATTAAAAATGATCATGTTTAGCAAAAACATTTGACAATGGATTACTTTATGTTTAAGAGAAAATTTGATATTGGCTTATATGCTGGACATTTTGAACATTAAATTATTTTTAATTTTTTTGGCAATAGTTTCTTTTCTTTTTCAAATATTTATAGTTTCTTAAGTATGTTGGTGTTTTTCTTGTTTTAGTTTTTATGATAATATTTGAAAATATACTAAATAAGTTTATATATGATAATAATATCTTTATTTTTTAAATATCCTAAATGTTTATAATTACAATAAAAAAAACATTTGCAATAGATTATTTAAAAACTTCTCACTCGCATTTTTCTTTTTAAATTTACATATTTTAATAATCCTACATTTACCTTGGTTTAATTTTCAAAAAAAAAACTTCTTTATATTTTGTCATTTGCTTAGTCCTTATTTTTAAATAATCTTCATTTTGCTCCTCTACTAAAATGTTAAATTTTTATGTTTTATTACTATTAACCTTTTTCGTTTTCACTATGCAAATCATAATGCCTATTAGAGTAATATTTTGTTACAATTCTTAAATGAACATTTTAATATTTAAAAGATAGGAAAATTTTATTTGTTATTTTTTGTGTTTATTTTTTGGAAATTATTATTTTAAATTTTTAACATATAATTGTTTTTTTAAAATTTGTTGACGTAATATTTTTCTCTTGACATAGCTGCACATATATTTGAGCATCACAAAAAAGAATAATATATTCTAATTTTTATTTTTATAAAATTTCTTAATATATTTTAATTTTAATTAACTAATTTTCCTATATTAGTTTGTTGACTAAGCTCTAACTTGAGATATTACAGAACTATTTTAAATATCCTAACTATTATTTTATAATATGCCTTTCTATTTTTCATAGTTTTTCAATTTTATTCTATTTGGCTATTTTTAGTTTAAAAAATGATATTTAATTAGATAAATTTTCAAATATTTTACCAAAGGCATCTTAGATTTTACTTTAAATTAATAAAAAATATCTATTAATAAATAAAATAATAAATAAATTATAAGAACAAGATATTACCAAAATGTAAGTATAACGGGCTACAACATCTTTTAAAATTTTTAATTTTTTGCATAACATGTCAAAAGAAAACTTTCACAATTAAAAAAAATTATCTAGTTAAAGAAAGTGACAAATATGAAAATATAAATAAAGGGAAGGAAGTTCTTAATATGTAAAGTGATATAACAATGAAAACACTCCTAGATAACCATGCATACAAATAATCAAATTAGAGCTAATATTAATCCTGAATGAATGATGCTAAATACAATAAATAATTAAGCCTCAACACCTATCATAATATAAAATTGAAACATAAAATGGATAGGAGTAATGACAATCTACAAATTACATAACTCATCCCCATATCAATCATGTGTATCATTAAAAATAAGGTGATAAAAACATTTTTAGAAATGGGGTTGCTATATATTATAAAATTAAAAAGTACAACACAAAGTGGCTTCATACAATGTTGCATAGTTGAGGATCCTTCAACATACATAAAAATTATGAGACGTAGTGCAAGATGCACCTATGAAAATATTGTTATAATCTTTAAGAAAAAAGCACTCGAGGGTACAAAGTGATCCTTTTTGTTTGGTAATCATAATAATCTAATGAATTTGTTCATGGAAAAATATCAAATGTGTTGTACCAACTATATTATATTTAAAACTATTATAAACAGTACCTCACTACCTAATAAAAGAATGAAATGATAGTCATTCAAGTTTGATGATGTACTATTGTAAATGGCATTTCTTGGGCTTAGTTTTCATGAAATGATAATATAATACATATGTACAATGTAGTTAAACTACCTCACAAATGGGATGGAGTAATTGAAAAGTTATCTACTAAGATTTCTATGGTCAAAATAGCAAAATAACTTTTGAAATTTAGTATCCGATCCCTTTTTACATGACAACAAATAAAGCTTTATGCCTTTTAATATTTATGAATGTAAGGTAATTGAATGTTACCCACTTTCAATATGACCCCACCTTGTAATGTAATGCTATAACAATCTAATGTTTATTTGTTGTCTGATTGAACAATAGTAATTGTAATTTTTTACTCTATAGTTGCCCTCATTATAAATGAAATCCCAATCCACATTAATCGCTTCAAACACTTGTTTAACTTTTTAGGTACTGTCTTTTTTGTTTAAATGATGTTTTTGGAGACCTTGGATCAGTCCAAGACATGCAATGTAATTTAGTTCAAACATTAACATAATATGCTTATTCCGATCATACTTCCAAACCATTTGTCAAAGAAAAAAGAATTGCTTCCGCAATAGAGCAATGGCCTTCTAATTAGGTAATAACTTCTAATATTTTACCATTCCAATCTCAAATGTGATATAGCTATAGTTCATTCCTTCTTACAACTTTTTATACACATTGAGTTTCACTTTTCTAATAGGTGGCAAGGTCAAAATTGACTAACATACATGTTCTAAACCACATTTAACTTAATAGTTGAACAACTCATAATGATACCAATGCCATGTCCTCTTAAATAGCTCACTTAAGACAAAAATATTTGAATATGTTATAGCAATTATTGCTCACGTTTTTCATAAAACATGTATTTGGTTGACTATTATCCCTATTTGCTTCCAACATTTTTTTTATTGTGAGATCATTTATATACTTTTATGAACTTAATATCATCTAGTAGGTGTTGACATAATTTATTATTTTATAACTAATATTTCTATATATTTCAACATTTTCATTGTAAGAATATTTTTTGTAAATTAGTCATGCAAAAAGATTTTAACCTTGCAAATTTTCTATTTCCCAGATCAGATTTGATATTTTAATCTTTAATTTTTTAAATAAACTATTGAAAAGACTTTTTATTGATATATTATGTAAAAATTTTGAACATTATAATTATTGCATTGCATTAACAACAAATTTTTCCTACTTTTACATTTGTTTATTCA
The DNA here is from genome assembly GCA_023846275.1 of Vanilla planifolia. Taxonomy (NCBI): domain Eukaryota; kingdom Viridiplantae; phylum Streptophyta; class Magnoliopsida; order Asparagales; family Orchidaceae; genus Vanilla; species Vanilla planifolia. The sequence goes on along the minus strand of JAIUJO010000086.1, from coordinate 988,307 downwards.
TACCACCTTAATACTTCTTAATTAATTATTGTTAAAATGAAAAAATATTTTTTATACCTAAATAGTTTTTTAAAAAATACTTATAGAATACCTATGATAACAATAAAGCTCTTTAAATATGATTAATCTTAAATACTTATCTTTTTTATGTAGAAATTTAGTATTGACATTGTTTTCTTAATGCATTAAAAAATTCAATTTCTTATTTACATGAATAAAACTATATATTTTTGGATATTTGCACAATGTTTAGTTACATTAACATTTTATATTTCTTTTATCAATATTTTAACTTGTATCCTTTTTAATATTTTTTGCTTTACATTTGAATCATACAATTTTTATGCTCTAAATTGTCAATAACATTATTGTCAAATTATTTTTATAGTTAATATATTTTATATTTTCAAGAAGTTTTTTGAAAATTGGTTTCTTAAAAAAATAGCCATTTTGACAAAACTTGTCGTAAAATTTAACAATTTTTTTGGTTTAGATATTTACCACTCCTTTTTAACTTGATATATTGGAAAATTGCATATTGTATTAAAAACTCAAAATTTTCTTAAACCTCAGAACTCTACAAAGCTCTCATCAAAATGGATGGAACATAATATGCTTATCTTGAGTCAATATATGCAATGATAAGGAGAGATCATACTTTACAAAATACTTTCTCTATTTCAACAATATTTTGGAAATTGATTTTTTTTTAATAACTTTCAACATTTCGAGAATACTTGTTTTAGAATTTTACTATTTTTTCGTCAAGGTATTTACGATTCTTTTTTTAAAGATTTTAAATTTTCTTCAAATATTAGAAATTATATAGAGTATTAAATATTATTAATTTTCTTAAAGTTAAAATGTATTTTCACTGAAATTTACATAATTCTTTTCATTTACAAAAGCATTGGTCAAATTAGCATTACAAAGGTTTTCATCAATCTATTAATTTTTTATTATATTTATATTTATAATTACTGTACACCCTTTTTCCAAATAAATAATTTCTATTCTTGTACATTATCAAGCAAAAAATGTTGATATTTGAGTGTTAAGTAATTTATTAAATTTATTAATTGCCTTTCTTTTTTAATAGTTGTAGTTACATTAGTATTATTGTATTAATTAAGATTTTAATTTTTGCATTTATTCAATTGTTTCTCCCAAAAGTAACACTTGGTAATGTTGCACTACTAAAAAATCACATTTTATCATGTAAAATATCATTTTCATATCATAAAATTTATCATATCTAAATGTTTTTTGCTATATTATTTTATTCATTCATAATATTTACTAAAAAATTTTTAACTTGTTTTATATATCTATCAACAATTCAAAAAAATAATTATTTTTATAGTTTTCTATTCGTTATATGCTTTTGTAATTTATTTATTTGTATAGATACCTATTATCTATTTGTAACACTCAATTCTTTTAAGTAATTGAAATATTTTGTTATATAATTATCATTTTTATTTGATATATGTTTTTATATCCAATAATAATCAAGTTTGACATTTTTTAATTGAAAGGTATTCTATTAATAATTATGCACAAAGCTATGAACATTTAAAGTTGTTCCTATTTTTTATGTTAGTACTAAATTTTTTTTATGTTAATATGTTTCTAACATAATTTCATTCTAATGAATAATGCATGTAATAATGATTATTTTAAAGTTTTTTTGTTGCTTTGCCTTATTAAGACCATTTACGCATAGAAAAAATTTTTATTTCCATATGATAATATTATTTTTTAATATTTTACTTATATATAGTATTATAAATTTTTTTATTACACCTTTATACAAGTATTATTTAGAATTTTTTTGCAACAAAATTTCTTCAAAAATAGCACTCTATCTTATTATTTATTTTTCTTTTATTGTGATTTTTTCTTTTGTTCTTACAGTGATATTGTTAAGTCTTTAATGACTATTATTTTAAAATGCTTGATATGTAATTTCAACATTTGGTTTTGTTCATCATATTGTACTAATTGTTATTAATTTATCAATTCTAGTTAAAGTTTTGTAAAGATTTTATATTGCCTAAATACTTTTTTGGGTTAAAGTTTGTGCAAATAGTTTCAATTTATAAATAAAATAAATTAGAGCAAATTAATTTTTAAAAGTTTCAAAATAATAACTTATATTACCTTATTTGACTTTGTTCCAATATTATAAAATTTTTTTATGTATTATAAAAATATTTAAAATTTAAATTATCTTTCTAATTTTACTTTTGTAATGTTTTGATCATAATAATTTTATATAAATTATTAAAAATATTAAATATTTAATTTATGTAAAAAATATTAAATCTTTAATTTATCTAAAAAATATTTAAAAATATTAAATTATTTTAATTTATTAAAAATATTGGGAAAAACTAAAATCTTTTAGTTATTAAAATAAAAAAACTGAAATTTGAATAAACGTTTAATATAACAATAAATATAAGAAATACTTTGAGTAATTAAAAATATTAAATATTCAAAAGATACTTTTTGGGTAATGCTATAACATCTTATTATAGATGAATAATACATTAAAGCAATAAAAATGATTCTTATTAATCAAATTTTAAGTTAATTATAAATATGAAAAATTAAAATATTTTTCTTTAAAAAAATGACATATAATATTTGAAATAAAGATAATATAAAATATTGAAAAATTAAAAAGTTTACAAAGACTATTAAACATTAAATTTGTTAAAAATAAATTGTATAAAAAATAAATTGTCGTGCCAATCCAAAGCTATTTACTTAAAATAAAAAATATTTACAGAATAAAAAATAAAATAATAAAAAATTAAAATATATTTTTTAATTCTAAAAAAATTTCAAAATAAGTCAAAAACATCATACATAAAAAAAATTAATAGATGATGAATTGTTAAAAATATCAAATACTTAATGGTTTGAAATATAGAAAGGACTATAAATGTTAATAAAGCATTTATCATGCTTAAAAAACTATGAAAAAAATTTTGTATCAAATAAAAAAGTGGGAAAGATATTTTAAATTGATGATAATAAAGCATTTATCTCTAAGTTCACTACTATTAATGGTCCAATTTGAATAGCAAGAATTACTCTGTAATAAATAACCATAATGTAAAGAAATAAATCTCTAAAATTCAATTACACTATGATAAGTGAAAGTCATCTCAGATGTCCATAGCGCTTCACCACATCCATCCTAAGCTATGAAGTTCTTTGTGCTTAAGATAATTCGACAAGTGGGGGTGGTGTGAATTGTGGTAAATAAAATTTTATTTCAATTTTTTGTTTCATTTAAAGCTTAAATATTGTAAGCAAGAATAAGAAAGAATAGTATACAAAAGATTTTTAGGTGGTTTGACTAAAAATCGAGCCTACATCCACCCCCAACCGGTGTTGGGAAAAAACCAATAAAATCACCAAATTACAAGCGAAGTTTTTCGTAAGGTTGACCTCAAACCCACTTGTGATTTTACCTACAACTAATCCCAAACCTACTTGAGTTTTTGCGGGCTCAACTCAAACCCCAGGCTTTTGCACAATTGCCTGGATGACGTTACCCCAAAGAATGAAATACAAAAATTGGCAAAACTTAAGACAATTTTAAGAGAAATAGGAGGCACACACGACCAAAAAAGGAGGAATAGAGATTGAAAAATAGTTGAAGCAAAAACCTCTAATTTCAGAATCTTTCTTGCCACTTTCTCTTTATGAATTTTGAAGCACAGTATTCACTTGAATTTGCTCAAAATCATGATTTGAATGCTTTGAGAACTTAGCAACTATAACCTCTAGGATTTCTTCATCCTTCCCTATTTATAGAGCATAAATTTGAGCTCTAAAATCACTTATTACGACTCTAAAATGAACTAGCCGTTTGGTTAATGGACGAAAAGTAGCCACCGTCTGATTCGTTGCCCAAAAATGGATGTTTCGAATTGAGTCTTGTAATTATTCATACTACTAATGTGCCACATCATTTAAAAATTTGGACATATCAAATTCAAGAAAAATAAACAGATATTCAAGTATAAAGATTTTGTTGCATGCCTTCAATTTCCTTGAAGCTTGCCATGACTCCAAGAGTCTTCAAAATCACTATTTTAAACACTTTAAAGTTCATGGCTTGACTTAATTTAATATTAATGATTTTTCTTAAAAAAAAGCCCAAATGATATATAAACATTTATGCTTGACTCATCAAACACAAGAGTGTAACAAGCGTCATTAAAATGTTCAAATTGATGAACATATCGATATGATACATCTTTATTCTAGTAATTATTTGTTATGCACATTTTTAGTAACATTGTAAATTTTCTAATAGATTTATTTTTTGATTTTTTATTCGTATTTCTAATTGAGTTATGCACATTTTTTTAAAGTTTTACTTATTATTTTATCATAATTATTTTTCAATATATATTTAATTCTTGAAAGTATTTTAAATAAATAAGATACCTTTTTGCCTTTCATTAGTGAAGAATAACATTAATGTATTTTAAAATTCTATATATATTCTCTCCTTTTTAATTTCATTTTAAAGTTTTGTTAGACTCACATAACTTTTTTAAAAATTATAGTTTTTTTTGTCAGCATTACTCATTCGTGATATTTGCATTAATAAAATGTCTTCAATTATAATATAGTTTTTGTGCATTTCATGTTTTGTAAAAAACTTTACATGTTATTAAATTTCTTATGAATATTTGTTATTTCCTTTGTTAATCACTTTATACCTTTTGTCAATTATAATCCTCTAATTTTCAATGAATTGCTTTCACATAATTTTGATCATTTTAGAAAAAACTTAATTTGTTAGTTGTGAGTGCTTTAACAATTTTTGTATTTTGAGGTTCCCTATTTGTATTCCTTAATACTATTTCTTTCTGTTACTTTCCAGTTTTTCTTGATATATCATACATTTGCAAAAGTATTTACTGAATCATTTTTTTATTATATTATATAACTCATTTTATAATATTTCAATATTTTTCAAAGAGAAATATTTTATTTTTTATCTTATATGTATTTGATAATAAATAATGCCATAATGCTTTAAAATTATTTTGGCATAAAAAATTTATTTTTAGTACTTTTAGTATAATTCCCAATCTCATAGGCATTGACACGAGCAGCAAAATAAGGCCAACATATCGATTCACGTGCTGATGAAACGTCTGTAGAGATGCTAACAAACATCAATGTTTTTGAACCGCCCCCAAGAGAAGGCATTAAACACAAGAGATTATAGAGTATGATGAGAATGAAGATGACAAAAGTTGAAAATTGATTTTTTAATCAACAAATAGCTTTTTTTAGAATGTTGTTAAAACTAATGTAACATAATTGTACACACTGCAATATACTAAACATCACAGAAATCCAATGGCCATGTACCTGTAGAAGGTATGTCAATTTTTAGTTTCTCTAAGGAACATGATCCTCGTTCTTGGCAATTGCAAATATAACATCGCTCAGCAAAGACAAGCTTTTGTTAATTGCTTGTTTCAAGGACAAAATGAATTTCTTCATATGCATCTAAAACAAGAACTTTTAGCATAAATGAGTAGCAATTCTTGCCTGGTTTTCCTTTAGATGATCTCCAATCGAGCCACTTTTAGCAAGACACTCATTTCAGGAAAGATCTATCAGGTTCAAAACACCTTGAACATGTTGTTTCGTGGCCTACAATGAAAGAGTCAGGTAAAAAAATGTCTTAGGTAACAAGCTTAATGGCTCAAAGGAACAAGGAACAGCCACCACTCACAACATTCACCCTAGATATTCTTAAGGTGAAAACAAAATGGCTTCTTGATGATTATTCAATCATCTGAGTCTTGCCAACTGATCTGATGAGCAAAGTAAAATCTGAATCATTAGTTCCAATCTCTTGCAATGATAGTTTTTTGGCAATTCAGGTTGGGAAAGAGAAGAATGATCCAGAAGTTAAAAAATGCTGCCACAGAATCGTACGTTCAAAAGCATGCAAGAAAAACACAGCTTGGTACCCCAGAATATGGAACATGAAATGAAAGCATACACATGCCGTATTCAACTAGCCACCAGAAACAAGAAAATAGAAGATGAATGCATGCATGCAAGCAAAACAAAGCTTGATACCCAAGAATATGGAACATTTGGGAAACTTAATACACATGATGTATTCTGTTGTCAACCAAAGACAAGAAAATAAAAGATGAGAGCATGCTCCAATTTAATATGTCTATGCTAATTTCAATTACCTACTCCTTGCAGCTTAATCAAGTAGAAAGGAAATTTCCTTTATGCTACATACAACAACAACAGTAAGGTCTGGCACATGTGTATTACAAGCTGAATCGTGCTTGATGGTACATTGCTTGTTAAGAAGAGTTAGACAACTGCTTGTGCTATGATTAGGTGATAACAAATCAAGAATTGTTTCATTGTAGATCTCTAACATTGATGCCTGTAAAAGATGAAAACCATGGTTTGAAAGCAGGAAAGATTGAGCACAATTTACATTTTCATGTAAATTGACATTCACACCTGTATTTTGTAAGTCCAACCCTGGCATTGTAGTGATTGGCTAGTCTCAAAGTTTTGCTCCAAGGAACATGGTATTAATCCTTTCTACTCAGGGGCTTCAGGCTTGCCCATCATGGTGTAAGTTTTAGTAGAACCAGTTTGTCCATAAACAAAGATACAAAGCTTTTTAAAGAAGAGATAGTAAAATAAGGAGTTAAGAATAATGAATGAGAGCTAAAGCTTGTTATATGCATTTTCTCCAAGATAGAGAATTCATGTTGAAGACCAAACTAGCATTCAACTAGCTCAACAACTGGATGGATCATTCGATTCAATCGTGCTGACCTAATGATGTGAGCATCGTCATTTAATGTTTTTAATGTCCATTTTATGTCTGTTATAGGAATAAGATATGAAAAGATTTTTGAAGAAAATGTGATTGAAGAAAATAGAAACACATCAAAAACAAAATAATTGAAAATTTATCCCAACTATAGGTTAAACTTCTAGATTCATTTACTCTAAATTAAAATATTTGTTAGATAAAGCAAAATACTGTTAAATCACTACTCCTTGGCTTAGCTACTTCGATTAATTCTTTTTTTACCATTTCAGCAATTAACAGTGTAAAATAAACAAATATACTTGACAAGCTCAACGAGCTATTTCTACCAATCATACTTCAGTTCCTTCCAAGCGAAGGCCAACCCACCCCAACGCGGTTAAAAAAAAATACAAACAACAAAAGTATAATTAAGTTAATAAATCAAGAAACAAAAATACCAATTCAACAGAATAACAGTTTTTATTTTGATCTGTAACACGAAACAAGTTGGCAATAAAAATTGATCGATTATATGAATTTTCTAATCTTGCTAGAGCATCGGATGATATATAATGCATTTTATCAAAAGCTATAGTAGCTTCTTTAAAATTAAAAAAAATTTATATGGTTTTAAAAATACGAAATACCTTCTTATAAAGCTTCATTTGATTTAAGCACTTATACTCAAACAATTTTAAAAATCACTATCTTGACCATCTATACTAGCATCCTTAATGTAAACTATTTAGGCTAACTATAGATTTTAAGAAACAAAAGAGAATTTGAGTTGAAGAATTACCAGGTGCAGTGGGGTACTACAAAAAGGAAGCTCTTCTAAGTTCATGATTTGAACTTAGAAATAATAAAGAGATAAACAAAGAAAAAATGACCATAAGAGAGAAAGTCAAATATAGCCAATTAAATATTCTCCTTTCTCTCTCTATCTCTCTCCTCCCTCCTCTCAACTCTATAAGATAAATGCCAAGAATATATTTATGGACAATTAAGTCATTAGAAAACCCATTAACATGACAAGGTAGTATTGAATTCCATGACAATAAAAATAGTTTCTTATTTTGATAATAATAAACACTTTAAAAATTTATTATGTAGTCTAATTTATCTATTTAGTATATTCTATAAATTATCATAAGATAGGTAGACTCATAGATCACTTATTGTGGGGTAGATAAGAATACTCTAAATTGAAGACAGAGAATTTTTTACTACTATGATAATCATGTGTCCAAGAAGCACCTCAAAGAACTTTAGAACTTCATAGAAAATTGATACGAATTAAAATCTAATTTGCTATGTTATTTCAAGAGCTTGCACTACATTACACAAGCATTCTAAAGTTCATTTAGTTGTGCTGTTTTAACCAAGGATTTTGATTCAATCTATTTTGTGAAGCAATCAACTATCACAATAAAATACCAATGTTTGCCCATGAAAAATTGTTTCATAAACTAGGAAATGCCATAATACATTAATGGCTTTCATTGATCCTATTAGTCATTGAGAAAAATGTCTATTAAATGTCAATTTTTATAATCTCAATGTATTGTGCAACATTCTTTTGAACTATTGGCCAGCACAATTCTTGTTAAAAAAACTCATGGGTAGGATAACATTATTCCAAATTTTAATATTGTCAAACAGCTTGAGAGGTTGGATAACATTATTCCAAATTTTAAGAACATGAAAGACATAATAGATGAGCTTCTTAATTCCATCGCATTCTCATAGTTTTTTATAAGCTACAGTCTATTTATGCCTCTCAATGGCTTGAAAATAGTTAATGCTCGACTTCATAGCAAGTTATGATTCTACAAAATGTAGAAATATGATCATCTAACTTATATAGGTCTCAAAATGTCTTTGGTGAATGCATTTTTGAAAAGTCCCAAACACCATCAAGGTTAGCTTCATTTCTTTTCTTTAAACGTGCTTGATAAGATGCCAAAATTGCACTTGAGTGGATTGACATGCAATCCAAATTTTCATAATTCTTGAAAGTTCTCTTTAAGATCCTCAAGTAGACAAAGAATGATTGCTTTTGACTAAAAACTCCTCAACATATGCATCAAGATTCATTCCTCATTGATGGCTAAAAACTATATTAACCATGTATTGATATGTTGCCCTTTCAGTTTTTAAAACAAATGATATGGTCTTTTAGCAACATATTGAAAATTTATGATAGATGATGCTTTTCGTTGTCTAACTCAAAAATCCTGATTTATTGTCATCCAAAGAAGGCATTCAAAAAAGCTTAAGTGATTAAAAGTTGCAATCAAGCTCATTGAATCTTAAATTTTTGACAAAAAAGAAAATTTTGGTCAAGCCAAATAAGATAAAATAAAGAGTCAACACAAATGTGTCATTTGTCATTACTTTTCTTGACAAGATAAAACTTTTCCAACCACTTGAGGTATTACACAACAATGAATCAAACCTTAAGAATATAAGCTAGTTCTCTTTAGCTAGGGTTTGTTTTTCTTAGCTAAGTGTGTCTTCTTCTATCATATTCTTAAGAATTCAAACTTAACATTAAGATGTTGGTAAAACATAACCCAAGTAACACCAACCATATCAAAACAAGACCATGCAAAAAAATCAATGTGCTGAGCTAGGAGAGAGAGAATGGTCTCCCTTTGCTATTAATTCAAACCCTTTACTCTCCATTGAAGTTAACAAATATACTTATACTTTGGAATGAACTAAAAGATCAACAAGAAAAGAAAAAAACAATCTATGAAGAAGAACCAAGACGTCCAACAAATTGACGAAATGCCACGACTTCCATCATTGTACTCAGGTAGCAACTCTTCAATTGAAGTAGTTCTTAAAAATATGAAACCTAATGGCATAAGACTTTATTCGAACACAAGGGATCAAAGAGTGTGAGGAGTACCTGATGGGTGATGACCAAGATTGAAATTACTTAACAAAGAGTAATTTTTTGGAGGATTTTAGTTTGAAGGGTATAGAAATAAATAATCCTACATTGACTATAAAGAAAGTGATTTGGAGATTTATGTGATAATTTAGCCTTAAAATGTCTAAAAAGTTTTTGAGAATAAAACCTTCTTTGGTCTAAATCGGATGATCAATTGAAACATTATCTCGGCAGAATAAAACTAGGTAGTAAATTTTATACACAGAAGGTGTTGAAGCCATAATGTGAAATTTATTTATTGTAGGTAACTAAAAAATTACAAATAATGATATTGTCATGTTCATAAAATTTTCCATCTACATGACTACTTATATTTCAATCCCAAATGCGAAAAAAGAAAGCTAACTTTAAGCTTAGTTTATTCTCCCAAGAAGCTGATTGGAGAACCAACATAGGGGAGAAAACGACTTAAACAAATGCCCATCTTATTGCAGGCATTCCAAAATAAAGAATCAACAAAACTACGATATCCACAATACTGAACACACATCAACGTTTGCAATAAGTCATGAGAACATGATAGTGGTTTTAACAAATTCTAAATAACAAAGATGCTTTGGCTCAAAAGAGATTGGAAGCAAATAAAATATTCTCATTATTAGATTTTACAAAGTGTTTGCCTTAAAAGATTTTAGAATTAATTTATAAGGGCATGCTTAATTCCCTCCAAAGATCACCAAAATAATATTAACATGTACTTAAACTTGTCTCCATGTCCCTAAAGAGAGATGAAAAGTCTCGAGAGGTCTTAAATTGTTTTCCTTCAAGGTGATGCAACACTAAATATGGAGTTTGAACCTCTTTTAATCCATAGAAGCTACATAAAGCATAAACCAATTACAAAGCTACTCAGATCAAACCTTGCTTCACAATCATCGTAGATAATGACACATAACTTGGTTCATTTCATATGATATCTCTTCATGATTTAAGAGTTCTTTATCATAGTTTATTATAGTACCTCATATTCAATTCGAATTTTCTTGGTTCTTTCACTTGACACAACATTGGACACCTTTTCCATAGATTAAGACAACTGGAGGCATGGTTGGGAGCTTTTCATTGATTTTCAATCTCTTTGATACTTTCTTTCGCTAGTTAAGCTCTCTACAAACCCTTGGTCAAGCCTTGTTCCCTCTTAAATAAAGCCAATTAACCATGCAACAAGGACCTAAGTGAGCTACTTTATGTCTTTCTTTCTCCCTTCTCACCATAATATTATTGCAGCTAACCTTCTTAAACAATTTTTGTAATCAAAGACTTCATGGATGATAACCAAAGATAATGTGGCAATAAGATTTACTTGAGAGATACATTCAACAGAGTATTCTCAAAATCTTGAAGAGGTAACTAATGATCTAAGATGGATGATAATGATGTTATCAATTGCTCCCTTAATGAAAATATTTAGATTTTTTTCATTGTTGAGGTAAGCTCATTGGTAATTTCCTTACACCTTCTCTTGCTTCAAAATGTGTTGGAAATAGATAAGCCTTCTTCATTAACTAAGAGTAATAAAAGTTTTTTTAGCAAGATATGAGATGGCAAACAAAGCTTAGGCATCTCAAATTCATTGGCCCAAAGAAAAAATACTAAGGATGCTTGAGTCACCTGGGTTTCTTCTAGCTCCACCTCACTTAGGCTTTCTTGGAAACATTGGAGGTAAAATTTGGGGCTTCCATTTTAATTTTGACTAAGATATGGCAAACATTCAACCAAAATTTTCAGGCTTGACATAACTAGCAAAGAAAGAAGCAAAGATCCTTTTCAAAAACTTGAAATTGGGAATAACAAGATACCTTCTAAAGCCACTTCGATGTTGCATCCTTGAAGCAAGATGGAGAAAATTGTTCACTTAATTGCACCAATAAGCAAGAAAAAAGGACGTAAGTGTCTCGAATTCACATAAAAAAATTTATGGGTCTAATTTGTCATAACAGAAAGTAGGAATTTGAAATTTAGAAGGGAAAATAAAAAAAATCCCCATTAAAAGAGGGGCAATTACAATGCCAATGTGAGAAGAATAGCTAAGACACATCATACATCGTGCCACACTCTTTGATAAATGAACACATCCAAGGACAACAAAGGTAGAAAGGAAATTAAGAAGTGGCACAAACAAAAGGCATCCCACTTGCAGAAATTTTTTAACTAGCAGAGAAATAAAGGGAGATGAATGAGTTGAAAAAAGATAGTTCATCATAAGAAAATGAACAAGCTCATTTAAGAAAATTGAAACTTTAGCTAGAATTGTAGACTTTAGTGGAATAAGAATTTCAAATGGATAGAAATGACCTTCACAAAAATATTTCCAAATGTTACTAAAAGATGTGAAAGAATGGCTCAAAAGGAGGATCACTCTTAAGAGGTGGAGGGATAGAATTAGTGTCACTTACATCGTTGAAACATTAAAAACAAGATCATCAACAATCACAACTTTTTGAACTGTAATTCTCATCTTCAATCTACTCACTAATTCCAACATGCAATGTTAGAAAAGTGTTGAAACTAATTTCAAATTCCAAGAAGAATGATTTATTCCATTTAGCTAAAGAATCACAAGAAGGTAATTTATAGTTATTACAAAAAGGAAGCTCCTTCAAGTTAGAATATAAGACTTAGGTAAGAACAAAGAGGGATAAGCAAAGAGAAATTCCCTAAAAGAGAAAAAATCATATTTAGCAAAATTGCCCATTGCACCCAAATGGTACATAAACTAAACCATAATATAGTGGCAAGTTAATTATAACCAAAGAACAAGACCATTTGCACATGATAAATTTGCAAATTTCATTCATATTTTGTCCTTCTGAACTATGTATTATAGTATTCAACTTGAACAATGATAATACCAATCATGCTTGATGAATCCTAATCAATCTGGACATTGAGAGTGATCTGTGTGACCCAACACCTTCAGAGCTATTTCTCTAACACATGATTTCTAGAAATCTTACCCCTTTTAACCTTGTTCTCATGAAATGGTTTGTCCTGGAAGGCTAGTACAATTTTAAAAAGACATGCCTCATGTTAATCATCAAGCATATGATGATCTAGTAAATTGTAACCTAACATGATAACTTTGCATATTCATGCAACATAAATGGTAAATAGCTATCATAACACTTACTAATATAGGATTAAATGAGTGAACTAAGTTTTCTCTTGAATGCTATACAAATTACTAAAATAAAAATATCTAAACAAATGCCTCTTGCTCCATATTTTGGGATAATATATGTACCATCTATTAATATTTATGCATCCATGAACATAAGGTTTAATAAAATCTTATTTAGATTACATACCCATAAGAAGCACATAAGAAAATATCTAAATTTAATTTAGTTACTAATAAATGATGAAAACATTAAAAACGTGGATAAATAAAATTCACAAAAGAAAACTGAAAATAAAATATATTACATAATGGATTTAATGCATAGAATATACCACCTTATATCGATCAAGTGCACTTTGCACTAGCTACGAGATTTGTAAAAACACATCCTCCTGAGATGACTCGTGAGAAAAAACTTTGTCAAAAGTGAAACAATACTTTTGAGCTGTTTACAAATAAAGCAAAAGTAAAAGCATCAGCTATAGAAGGATCATCCTTACAGATTATAGTTTCCATAAGACATTATAAAATAGATGAAAGCTTGCATGTAATAAATAAGAAAAAAATTCCTTAACACTGTACATCAAAACAACGCCTCTCCCAAGAGACTCAATGCTTGTTGGATATGAAATAACTGAACCACCGTCTCCCTTGCCATCAACGTCTAATAAAAAAGGTCACACTCTACAAATAACTTGAATGTTTCCTTTTAGTTCCTGCAAAACATTAAAGCTCAATAAAAGTATAATATGTGTGGTATAAATATTAGATATGAATATACATTTTGGACATGTTTCTTGTACAACTTTCCAATGGAATGACTATCAAAGGCTCTAAAATTTTAAGGAAAAAAGTTGCAAAGAAAAAAGGACTTTTTCTTTAAGACAATTGTCTAGGGTTCAAATGCCAGATCGCTAGTCAAATTTTAAGTGTCTTGCTACCAAATGATGCAGCTTCTATGAAAATATAAAAATTTATCAAACACATTGGCATGGAGAAACATATCCTTGCAAATGGAGACACATACATGGCTTGTGGAAAAGAGGAAATTGAGTGATACACATGCATGTTTATTGGATTGGGACCAAAACCAGAATTTCAAATAGTTTAAAACTAATTTCAGTCCAACACTCAGCCGAATTATTGGTTTGGTTCAACTCAAGGTTTCAGCTAATCTTGGCTAAAATCAATCTCCACCACCCTCAACCTAATTTTTGCTTCCAAATCCATTACAAAATTACCTAAATACCTTCATTTTCTAACAATAAAAGAGCTCGAGTGGGTAAGTTGGAAAATGCTCTTGATAGCTACAATAATGGTCCTAATGGATGAGATTTACAAGACTTAGTGTCACCGAATTTCAAACACCAAAGAATGGTTTCACATTCAATTTCTCTTTTGATAACATTTCTCATGCTCAATTATCCATAAAATTACTTTTACGTTTATTCTTTCAATAATTTGCTAATTAATAACATAAATAAATATTTCCTAATTTAAATGCTTAATTATATAATATTGATTTTGAATATTCTCCTTTTATTGTATTACCTACTTTTATCTTTTCTACAATACTCTTTTTAGTCACTTGGATAGATTATGGCCACTGAATTTTTTAACAATATTTTTTTATAATTTATTTTTTGCATCACCTAGCCACACAAACAAGTATCGTAATTGTTTTTAATTGTGTTATTTATATCATTTCTTTTTTAGTACCCAATGCCATAACTATATGGACAAATGGTGACCTTATTAATTTTACAAAATATCCCATTTATTTTCAATAGTTCAATTCTTTTCAATGATGCACGTGCACCTTATCAACAGTTAAGCGCATTCATGTTCTACATGCGCAAGCTACCTGCATGCATGGATAGACCCTTGGCTCGGTCATAAATTTGTGCACCTCAGGATGCACGCTGGCAAAAACAGACATTGATAGGTGCAAAATTTATAAAATTTAAGACATTTTTAATTTTCGATAAAAATCATTTTTTTTATTTATATTTAAAAATTGTATCCCAACCACTATGTAAAAAGAAAGAAATAATGGATGAAATAATTCAAAAAAATTAAAAAAAAATCCAAAAAATCAAAACTCATAGAAAGTCAGAACTTGAGAAATTCAGCATGTTTTAAGAATTAGAACTTCATAAATTCAAAACCCTTTAAAGGTTCTTGGGAAATTCAACCTCCTTGTGGTAAAAACCCTCTTATCCATCTCTTTCTCCTTCTTTCATTGCTCACCATTATTACACTTCCACTTTTGATGTTATCATTCTGAAAAAACCCCTCTTGACGAGGGTTCAAGACGAGAAAACCTCACGTGTAGATCATTGATAATTGATTCTAATTATAATGACAACACTATTATTAGAGTCACAATTGTTGAAAGTCACCAACCATAATTTATTAACAAAGTTTCTAAACAAGTGCTACTTTGGAAGCATTAACAAGTGGCATGGCTAAGGATTGTTAATAATAAGCTTTTAAGTAAAGTCACTCACAATAAGCTTTTAAGTAAAGTCACTCACAAATTCAAAGGTTGTCAATGTTTGTTTGAAATGGAAAAACATAACATGCAAACAAACAAAATATGCAAAATAATGGCATTTGCATCCAAAATCAAGTGTATTACAAGAAAAAGCCTCACTGTCATTAGGGTTTTTGGAGAAGATGTTTTGCAATATCGATCTTTGATTTAAAATGCCAAGTTGTTGCTTAAGTTTTCACTCTATTATAAATATAAAGTTTCTCCTTTATGTTCTATACTTATTGCATTCGTTCTTCTATTATGACTACTTTTGGCTCAAGTATGGCATCTTTTGATCTATTGTACCCCCTTTGAGTTGCATAATGAACTATAGTATATAAATCTTCTATGGATTGTTATGAATTTTTTTCTACCTACTTTTACAGAAAACAACAATGGAGTAAGTTTTATCTTTTATGATTATTGGTAAATATAAACAATAATTGTACAAATCCCTTAAAAATTTCTATTCATTACTTTATCCTTATTTTTTGTTTGTTATACTAAAAGTGCATGCACTTTTTAAAAAATAGTATTTCAAAATAAGGTTATTTTTATCTTTGTAAACTTTCGAAAAAAAAGAAAAAAAGTACAGTTCAACTTCCTCTTGTGCATGTCTCAAATCTTCAAAAACAAGCTAGCATTCAACAACATTATTACTATAAAAATTTCAACCATGTTTTATGGTAAATTACTAAACTAGAAAAAGGCTGCTGATTAAAAAGCATTTGTTAGATGACAAATTTAGCAGTTGACAGATTGATTTAAGCTATGATAACACAACTACTAAACTGTATTTCTTAGTAGAAAAATTAAGAGTGGTAGCATACAAAAGTTTTAACAAAAATATAGAATTAGAATGAAAATAATTGAGGCAAAATTACATGAAGAAAAGGTTTTGTTTTTTAATTTGGTGGAGTGCATTTATATGATAGTAAACTCAATTTAAATTGGTAATCACACCCTTCTATATTCTCAAGTTGATTCCTAAGCAAGCTAGCCTGATCCGTTAATCTAGTAATAATCTCCACCAATGCATTTTTCTCCTTCTGCAACTTTGATATAGTATCACCATTCTTGATAACATCAGCCTGTAGCTGAAGGTTATACTATTGCAAGCTATTGTTGTACTCTTGTAGTAGTTCGTTTGTCCCTTGAATCATTTTTTTCATGTAGTAACAAAATACAGAATATCTAAAAAAAATATATATAAATGTTTCATTCAATTAAGTTCAACTATGCATGTTGCTATAGCTGACTATTAAGATGATTTTTTTCTTGTGTAGCTTTCTCAAGATCTTCCATGAGACCATAACGAAAAGTTTTAGAAGCAGCCCTTGCTTCAGCTTCTTTCTCCTGAGCTTTAATGGTAACTTGATATGTTTCATGAGTATTGTCGTTATATATTTTCAATAAAGAAACTATATTTAATTTTTAGAAGGTACCAATTTGTTGGACTCCTCCCTCTTAAGATTCTTCTCTAAGGACAACTTCATTGTCTGGTATTCCTCAATCAACAAAGTAAACTCTTCTATTTTGGAATTCATTTGGGATTCTGGAAAGAAATGAAATTTTCAAAATTTTAATAGTAAAAAAAATTCATCATCTCCTGAAAATGTAAATTGAAAACTTTCAAGAATTTCATAATGCTTTCTCTTTTCTAACTCCAACAAACTATTGAGCTCATCCTGTATTGTAAGAAAACAATCTTCCAGATCAATGTACCAACTAATACATGACTTTAGCCTCTTGATGTAGTTTCTCAAATCATTCATCCTTCCCTGAAAAAATAAAACTGTAAAAATTAGAATAAACACAATTACTCAAGAAAAAAAAAGAGACAGATTATTATTATAACATAAAGATTAGGAAGCCTAGTTGCCTAGAAATCTACTTTGCTTTTGAGCTTTGATTTCTCAGACAATAACTTTGCTACATCATCCCTTGAGTTAAACAAAATCTCGGTTCCATCACAATCTCTACGAAAGATGGTAGTATCGGGAAAAACTCCATTATCCCCAGATATTGTATTCATACTCGATAAAGATAGGAGACAATGCATGTCGTTTGCCTTTCCTACCATATTCCCACGTCCAATCTTCTACCGCCTATGTAACTGCGATTCGTCCAAGTTCTTGCTCTTCTGCAAATCAATCTACACGTAAGAATTCCAAGCCAAGGAGAACACTAGCCATAGAACGGATTGAAATTGAATGTGACGAGAAGTAAACCTTACATTTGAGCGGCTTCGAGAAACATTATACCCAGTAGTCAGCGGGGGTTTGTCCTGGTTCCTCGTGTGTATCGTTAATGACCAAAATGATCCAACGAAGCTACGTGGGGGTAGGGCTAAAGTGGATCCCTGATGAGGTGCAGAGATTGGATGAGGAACAGAAGACAGAAAGCATCAGACAAACAAATTACAAACCAAAGAAGAAGAAAAAGACCTTTTCTTTATCTTTTCGAGGAATTGTTTGGTCTCGAGAACGACGATACTCTTGCTCTTGCCTTCTATACACGAGCGAAGGGGCGAGCTTCGGCATTTGTAATTTCTTCAAACGAGAATGCCAGAGATTCTGAAATGACCTAAATATGCCCTGTTAAAAATTACATGATGAACGAAGCAGCTATATGTTTTTTCTTTCAAATAAATATTATTCAGCAAAAAAAAACAAATAGAAATAACACTTAAAAACCCAACTAAACGAAAAAAAAGATTGCATTAATTTCTTAGCTTAAATTTGAAAATGAGAGATTACAAAATAAAGCTTTGAAAAAAAGAATATTAAAAATAGTTTTATATAAATAAATAAAAAATAGAAATATTTATATATTTTTTAATAATTAGAGATTGAGAAAAATAGAAACAATATTTAAAATTTAGTTATTAGTCTAGAAAAATTTTATCATTAACTTAATATTATTTTTTAATATGATATTAGGATTTAGTCTTATTATTTTAATTTTTAATAAATTAATATCTTGGATAATAAATTGGTAAAAAAGTATTATATTAATATTTGAAAGAATATGAATTGTGACATCATGGTCTATTTGATCGACCATACTTGTCTATAATAGTGATGGTCCATTCATTGTTGCTCTTTTTCAATTGTTCTCTTAGTGATAGAATGAAAAGTTACACTATACCTTAGCCTAATTTGAGCGTAAATTTTATACTACAATAAATAATATCTCATATAATGATGATTTTTCTACTAAGCAGAATACCTTTTTGAGTATCAATGTTTTCTAGTATTTATATTATACCCTTGTGTTTGATGATTCAAGTATAAATGTTTATATCTTATACGGGCTTGCTTTACGTGAAATTATTAATATTCAATTAAGTCAAGCAATGAACATTAAATGTCTAAAATAGTGGTCTTCATGGCTCTTGGAGTCATGGCAAGCTTCAAGAAAATTGAAGACATGCACTAAAATTTTTATACTTGAATTTTTCTTCATTTTTTTGAAATTTGATATGTCCAAATTTTGACATGATGTGGCACACTAGTAGATTAATATTTGAAAATGTTATAAATTAAATAATTGTTGAATTTTGTTTTTTTGGCTAAGCAATATTGATAAAAAATATAGAAATTGGTATTTGATTTTTTAAAATTATTTAGGAATTATTTTTCTTGAATTTCTCTTCATAGTCATATAGGACACTTGTAACATTATCATAATATAAAATTATTCTATTACACTTATATTCCAAATTTTGGCACAAAAATTCTCACAAGACATAGTAGAACCACTTTAGTTTTGGGATTTTCACTGTACCATTGTGCAGGTCGACCCGACCCGACCGCTGGCCCGTCCAGGTTTTAGGGATTAAAACAATAAATAAAAAATTATTCGATTGACCCGAAGGGGCGAACGAAGCCTGAAGGCGAAGGACTAAGGTCGTAGGGAAAGCTGAACAGAACAGCGCATAATCAGCCCGAAGGGAAACTGAATGAAATAATGCGACTTCAAGTCAACAAGGACCAAGTAATTAAACATTGCTCGAGGCAGGGGGTAGCCAACCCCAAACAGCTAGGGAGATAAGCGAGCTGGAGTCATTGTAGAGAATGCGAAAAGGTAGGCACGATCGGATGACTTATGTTAATCTTGGTAAAATGATGCAATTAAAAAGCACAATGACAAGCAAGGGAATCAAACTTGAGAAGATTTACGAGACCATTAGAAATCGCTACAATAATCGCTTCAATACGAATAGTTTTTGGACAGCATATCAAAATACATGTAGGAGAAACCTTCGCTTAATCCAATGGCCTAGAATAAGGCTGCCTCAATCCAACGGCCAAGATTGATCTTGATTTAGAGTAGTTCGGAGTGGATTTAGAGCTCAAATTTGAGCTCTATAAGTAGAGAAAGATCAAGAAATCCAAGAGGTTATAATTGCTGATGTTAATCAAAACCTATCAAAATTCTATAACACCTCAAATCAGATAATATTTTTTAAATCTATTTCTTCAATTTAAAAAGAAATTAAGTGCTATATGTTATACTTTGAGATGTTAATAATACATCACAAGGATTTTGATCTCTTAAGGAGATTCCTTTCATATAAAGTTAAGTTAATGTAACATCATAACTTTTAATATTAGTTCTTCTTAAAAATATTTTGGATTATACTTGAAATATTGTTACGAATTTAACAATATGATTTTTATTTTAATAAGTGTTTTAGAAAGATATATTATTTAAAATATCAAAAAAGATTAAAAAAATAAAAATAGAAAAAGAAATGAAGAGTTGAATAAGTAACTTATATTAAATTTTGTCTAAAATAATTTGGAGTCCATTTGATATGAAAGATGCATAGATTATCAACATAGAGATCCCATCCATTTTTCTAATGATGTTATTAAACTTATTCTTATAATTATTTTTATACATTTAAATTTTTTAATTAAAATAATTATTGAAATTATTATGAAAATTTTTTCATCTTATATGACAATGCTCAAATGAATATTTTTGCATGCTAAACACGTCATGTCATATAAAAAATATGCAAGAAATTAAATACCATAGCAATATATAGTACATAACTTAACATCTAAATCCAAATGTTAAAGTTGCCCAAATATTGATTTATAATTTAATCTTGTTTAGATGTTAAAGGCTACTAATTTATATTTTCATGAACCACTAAGCAAATGTACAAGAAATGTCATAGTCACCTAACCTGAGATTTAATGTTGTCACCTTCCGTCCCACGCTTGCTCCACATGCCAAATTACCCAATTTGTAAAAGCCCAAATTTTTGGGACTTCACAAAAGTTTGTCGACATAGTTTGCTTAAATTCTCACATAATAGAAAACAATACTTTTTAATTCTTTATTGCAATGCTTAAAACTTACTTTCACAATAAAATCTCATATTTTGAAGTTTTAATTTTGACCAATGCCATCAAAATCATTTTATGTCTATGATTTTCGAGAAAAATGTCCATTTACTCCAATTAAATACCTTAAACTTCCACAAAATGAAGATTATACTATACTCTACATTTCTTTAAATTTTCTTAACATATTCATAGCCACTAGTGGCTATTTCACGAGTATTTGATCACTAATTAATTTTAGAATAAATTGAATTTTTAGAAATGAGAAAATACTCTATTTTAATCAAAATTTTAAACAAAATCTAGTTTTCTTAAATATTTTGATATAAATGATATCCAAATATTTTTAAAAAATTGTAAAACTCATAAAACTATACTACACATAGTTTTTTCTAAATTTTTTTAATTTTTTAAACTTTTTTCATAAAAAAGAATTTCTCTTCTGAAAATGAATCATTTTTATATTTTTTTATTTTTTAAGATCATCATTTATTTTAATATTTTTCTTTCAAAAATATTTAAAGTAATATTTTTTTATAATTTTAATCTTTTGTTTTGTGACAAATTTAATTCCAGATTTTATGATATTACAAAATATTCTTCTTCTTCCTTCGTAGGGCTAATATCCCATCTTCTAAAAACATATAATGTTTTATAAAGTAGTAATAAATCACTAAAAGTTATAAACTTTCTAAAATTATTTTTTAATATATTTTTTGACTTTTAATGAAATAATGTATCTCCTTTCTCTTTAATCTCTTTTTCACCATCCAATAAATGTACTTAATTAATTTGTATTGTAGATAGTGACATTAATCATAATAAAAATTTGTTAAATAATACTCATACGATTAAAATATTATATTATTACAATTAATTCCATAAATTGAGTCCTAATAGATCCATCATATTGAAGTCTACTTGTTCCATTGGATCATCTACAACCTATTAGATCATTTGATTCAATTCATTTAATTGTTCAATGTATGTTAAATGGATGATAGATTTTTCCAACTTTTTTATTTTACTTGTGTTAATTCCTCATATGTCCAAGTCATATTATTCAATCCACATGTAAGATCATTAAATGATCATTGAAAGATTATTGGATTGTCTATTGGGCATTCGATAAAGACTCACAATAGAAATGTTGAAACATTTTTAAATTGTTTGATATTTTTCATTAGATCATTCAATCTTTTGTTGGTTTTTTTGATGGTCCCATTGAATACATAACGAAGACTTTGTTTATTTCTTGTATTTTATTTAAATCATCGAATTCCCTTCTATAGTTATGATTTCAAGCACATAAGGCTTAGTTCTCTTTGCAAATCTTTCATACATGACTCCTTAGCAAGTTTATAGCTTGCATGAAAATATTAATACTTTCTGCTTAGATCTTAACTAGATGTCTTCAAAATCATTGTAAATCATGGGGAAAACTTACCATGTTTCTTTTAATTAGATTTTTCCCATAGAGATCCTTTAATTCATTTTCTTTTCTTCTCTACAACTAATTAGAGTTATGACAAAAGCTTATACAATCTCTCTTTTTGATAACAAAGTGCATATGTAATAGTCTTTTTTATTTACTTAAAAATTCCTTCTAAATAAGTTTAAATTTTTTAGTTTGTGTATGTCATATTTGAAACTTGAGAATTTATTGATGAATAAGCTTTTTAAAAAGAATACAATGATAGTAATGATAGTATACAAAATCTGAGTATATTATCATGCAGGTTCCAATTTGAGAAATCTGTATGTATATAGTTTATATTTTTCAAAAACTATTTAAAATTTGTGTAAATATTTAAAATTAAAAAAATATAAAAATGTAGGAAATTTAGATTAAATAATAAAATAATCCTCTTATTAAATAATAGGATGTGCTCGATTGTCTCGAGCATTTTGGCAAAGTTCAGTAATGCATAAATGAAGCATGAAGAGAAAGAGCTTCGGGAGAGTGTTAAAGGAGATTTTGCTTTAGATCTTGTAGGAATTCAAAGAAAACATAGAGAAAGAGAAAAAAAGCAAAATGAAGAAACAAAATTTTTTACGTCACTTTACTTGAATCACATCTTAAGGTAAGTTCCTAATTTAGTTCATCTTCATAAATCATATATTTGTTATTTGGGGTGTTTTGGAAGTGGATCTTGTGTGATTTTGGTGGATTTACGGTTGAATTTGTTTTTTTTAGTTGTTATGATTCAACCAAACAATCAACCAAATCATTTGGTACAATCTACAAAAAATAACGAGTGATGGGGCTTTGGCTTTGTGTAAATGGCATAATTAGTTGATCCTGTTCTAGTTCACTAAATTAACCAGACAAATACAATTGATTTAGGAAAGAGGTAACAACAATTGCCTTATTTAATCTTTTCGTTGACAAGTGATCATTAACATCCTACAAGTATGATGAGCTGATCAGATGAATATGATGGGTTTAGAAGAAGTTCTAATAGAGATTTCCCATATAATCGATAATTTGGCCTATGTATGCCATGAATCATACGATGTGATATAGAGATCATATTAGATGATATGAAGCTAAAAATGTTAAAGTATACAATCTTGTTTTAAGATTATTTGAAATAGTTTTTGTAAGTGCTTTTTTATGAAAAGTGGCAGTGACGACAAAATATAATATGAATGGTATAAAAAAATGTGAAGAGAAGATAAAGGAAAAGCGGTGTCCATGGAAGCGATATCTCAAAACCATTAAATACGTTAACTAATTAATTATGATATAAGAGAGTTGCTTTATTAAACTCCAATATATCATTATGTAATGACATCATGATATGAGCATTAGCATGGCATGTTATCATTTGCATTTGTTTTAATATTAAAATAGCCCTTTATATATAAATGTATACAAAAAGGTTATTATTTAAAAATTAAGTAAATATTTATTAAAGCATAAGTGAGATAAATTCAGTCGATGTAATATGACCAGATTAAAGCGATGCAAAAATCACATGCAACACAATAATGATTTACATAGCAATATATCCAAATCAATTGAAAAATAAAAAGAAATAAGATAAATTATATGTGAAAATTGTATTCTAGGGCACTATGATAAATTAGTATAATATCCTGAATCATCAAATTAGGTATGAATCAAAATGTTTCTGAGAGCATGCCAAAAACTTAGAAAATAATATTTAAAATTATAAAAAATAATATTTAAATAGTTAAAGCTCATGGAGATGAGTACAACAACATTTGTTTCATTTTGATCCCCTTGTTTCAAATTAAGTAAATTACCAACATAAATAATCACAAATAATAATGATGTATTCTTCTAATATTAAGTAAATATATAATAAAGCTGAAAAAGTTAAATTGAATCAATGAACATAACAAATTAAAAATTATATAAAAATCACATGAGAAGAGATTTAGAGTTATATAATAACCAAACAAAATTGATGAAAAATATTTGAAGAAAATGAGATAAATGGTACAAGAAAGTTACTCTCCAAAATAATAAAGAGATTGAATGTAATATTCTTAATCATGAAACCACGTAGTAATTAAAATGACTTATAAGGATTTTCAAAACAACAAAAAATAAAATATTTTAAAATATAAAAATAACTTTCTAAATAGATCGAGTAGGTGAAGAATTTAGATCAGACATCATTTGGAATTAATTTAAATTAACATAATAAATAAGCATTAATACTAATAAATTATTATTTTAATATTAATAAATATATATTAAAAAAGAAATTAGACGAATTGATGTAATATAATCTTATAAAATTGAAGCAAAAAAGTGAAAAAATGAGATAAATATTTCAAGATAGTTATATTCTAAGTTACTTAGGAGATAAAAAATAAAATACTCAAACTTGAAATTAGGTGAGAATAAAATGTCTAATAAATTAGGTCAATACCTAAAAAATATTTAAAATTATTAAAATCACAATGTAATAGAATAAAGTGCATCATAATCAGTCAAAAAATTTTGTTTCTTCATGATTGGATCTCGTTTGGAATTATAGTTAATTATAAGAAACAAAATAATAAATTATAGCTATAATATTAACTATAAATATATATATATATATATATATATTAAAGATGTAATAAGATAAATTGAGACAATATAATCATGCCCAATGGAAACCTTGTCAAGGTTATAAGTGAGGTGATTTAATGTCAAATATTTATATAACTAAATTTGATGAGAAAAATTTGAAGAAATAAGGTAAATTATCTGAGAAAGAAAAAAATTCCAATATTTTAAGGAGATAAATATTTCAAAATATTAAAAAATAATTATTTATTTTGTGAGAGCTTATCCATATTAGTCCAACAACTATTGTTTCATGTCAAATGAACTTATTATGGAATTATAGTGAAACATGATATCTTCCTTAGCAAATTTACACTTCTCCATATTTGCATAAAGTTGAAATTCTCTTAATTTAGACAGGATTTTGTTACAATTGAACAAAATGTTCTTCAAGAGAATTATTATAGATAATAATAACGTTAAGATATACCATAATAAACTAGTTAAGATACTCATAAAGAATATTGTTCATTAAATTTTAGAATATAGCATGTACATTTGTTAAGCCAAAAGGCATGACTAAAAGCTCAAAAGATACTTATTAAGCCACATAAGTAATCTTGGCTTCATCTTAAGCCACAACTTTGACTTGCTGATATCTTGATCATAGGTCTAGCTTAGTGAATCCTATTACCATATATAATTGATCCAACAAATCTTACACTAAAGGAGCTTAGAATTTTTTTTTTCATTATCACTTTCTTCAATACATGATAGCCTATGCACATTCATGAGGAATCATCATGTTTTTTTGAAATAACACTAGGGCATCAAATAGAGCTTTAGATGATTGAATGAAGCTAGCATCCAACAACTTATTCAATTATTTGAGCAATTTTGTCAACTCTAATGGTGACACATAATATAGGAGATAGGAAAGAGGAACAACACTAGGTAGCAACTTGATTTTATGAACAATCTCCCTTTTTGGAGGTAGATTTTTAAGCAACATTAAAAGCATGACATATTCAAATTATTTGAGAACTTCTATAACAACATCAAGTGCAAAATGACTTAATCCTTCTTAATCTCAATCAATGTGTCAAAGTGTTTGTCCTCACTTAATTTCTATCCTTTTCAATCTTATTGTTAAAATACATCCTAGCTTATTCTTCATTTCAATTATCTTCTTCCCATAAGGATAACAGAAATAATGAAAAGGAGTGTCTCCTTACACCACCATGATATCTTCAAGGTGTGGCATCGGGGCTATCTTAAACTTCCTATGAAAGTTGATCCCAAGAATCAAATCAAAACTATCCAAAGGATTCACCAACAAGTTGATCTTTCATGTCTAACTTTCCAATGTTAAAGGTACACCATGGGCCATTTCTACCACAACTTGAACCTTTGCATTCATTATTTTTAGAAAATTAGATAACTTTCTCACTTGCAATCTAAATTTCTAAACAAGCATAGTATCCACAAATGTATGTGTCGCACCCATGTCAACCATGGCCAGAATTTCTTGTCCATTTGCTTTCATTAAGATGTGCATCAACATAGAGTGTGTAACTATCACATCATTACTCTTTGTGTTTAATAGTTGATTAAACCAACCATTAAAGGTTCGAGCATTTACAAAAGATTGACAAGTACAACAAGTTATCGATGAAATTCCTCATTTGTTTCCTAAAACGTAAGTGCATTAAGCTTCTCTTTCTTAGGACAATCTTGAGCATGATGAGGTTCATTACACAACGAACAACCTTGTTCATTATTAGAGTTATTTGTAACTTGGAAAGAAGATAACTTTTGCTTTCATTTGTTTCATTTTTCTTATGCCTACCAAACTTTTTGGCATACCACTTCTACTCTCCTTTCCTTTCCTTGTCATTTCCATTAGATTTTGAAGGGCATCTAAAACTTCGGAGACTCTTAGTCTACAAGTGCATCGACAATAATGATTATGCTTGATAAGTCTTTCACATTTTACCAAAAAAAAGTTCCAATTGTATGCATAGTTGTAGCCAATACAAGAAGTCGAAAAGCTTATCTTTCTTAGATATATTTTAAATATCTAGAATCAAAGAACTAAATTTCTTTTCATAATCTTTCATGAATCCACTATGCTTTAACGTTTTGGAGGCATAACAAGCCATCCACAAAATGTTTTAAAGGAGAAATTTATCTTTTATTTCTCTTTTGAATTTTTCTTATATATAAATTTTCATCCTTACATCATTTGCATCATCAACACTCTACTTTTTTCATCATTCTTTTGCATCTTCGATGAGATACATGGTAAAAATGGTCACTTTCTATTCATCCAGCACATGATTAGATTAAGTATTTCTCCATGATCTATAAGAAATTCTCCAACTCCTTCACATTCTTAATGCCATTGAAACACTTTTTTTCAAGAATTTTCACGAAGTGCCCATTTTCTTTTCTTCTCTACAACTTATTAGGAGTTATGGCCAAAGCTTATGCAATCTCTCTTTTTGTTGACAAAGAGCTTATGTAATAGTCTCTTTTATTAACTTAAAAATTCCTTCTAAATAAGTTTAAATTATTTAATTAGTGTATGTCATATTAGAAACTTGAGAATTTATTCATGAATAAGCATTTTAAAAAGCATGCCAAGATAGTAATGATAGAATATAGAATCAGAGTATATTATCATGAAGGTTTTGGTTTGAGAAATCTGTATGTATGTGGTTTATATTTTTCAAAAACTATCTAAAATTTAAAATTAAAAAAATATAAAAAGATAATAAATTTAGATTAAATATAAAATAATCCTCTTATTAAAATAACATAATGTTTTCTCTATTGTCTCGAGCATTTTGGCAAAGTTCAGTAGTGCATAAATGAAGCATGAAGATAAAGAGCTTAGGGAGAGTGTTAAAGGAGATTTGGCTTGAGATCTTGTAGGAATTCAAAGAAAACTTAGAGAAAAAGAAAAAAAAAAGCAAAAAGAAGAAAACAAATTTTGACCTCACCAACTAGAATCACATCTCGGGGTAAGTTAATAATTGAGTTGATCTTCATAAATCATATATTTTCTATTTGTGGTGTTTTGGAAGTGGATCTTGTGTGATTTTGGTGGATTTATGGTTAAGTTTGTAAGTTTTTAGTTGTTATGATTCAACCAAGCAATCAACCAAATCATTTGATACAATCTATAACACATAGCCAGCGATGGAGCTTTGGCTTTGTGTAAATGGCTTAGCTAGGTGATCATTGTTCTAGTATACTAAATTAACTAAAAAATACAATTGATTTAGGAAAGACACAATAAAAATTACCTTATTTAATCATTTCTTTAACAACTGATTGTTAAAATCATATAAGTATGATGAGCTGATCAGATGAATATGATGGGTTTAGAAGAAGGTATAATAGAGATTTCCCATATAATCGATAATTTGGCCTATATATGCCATGGATCATATGATTTGATATAGAGATCATACCAGATAATATGAAGCTAAAAATATTAAAGTATATAGTCTTATTTAAAGATTATTTGAAATAGTTTTTGTAAGTGCATTTTCATAAAAAGTGGCAATGATGACAAAATATGATAGGAATTGTATTAAAAATAAGAAGAGAAGATAAAGGAAACGGTGTGTCCAAGATAGAAATATCTCAAAACCATTAGATACGTTAACTATTTAGTTATGATATAAGAGAGTAGCTTTACTAAACTCTAATCTAACATTATGCAAGGACATGATGATATGAGCATTAACATAGCATGATACCATTTGCATATGTTTTAATGCCGAAATAGCCTTTTACTATTATTAATATATAAATGTATACAAAAGGATTATTATTTAAAAATTAAGTAAATGTTTATTGAAGTATAAGTAAGATAAATTCAATCAATGTAATATAACTAGATTAAAGCGATTCAAAAACCACATGCAAGGCAATAAAGATTTACATAGTAATATATCCAAACAATTTAAAAAATTAAAAGAAATAAGATAAATTATATATGAAAGTTGTATTTCAAGGCACTAAGATAAATGAGTGTAACATCCTAAATCATCAAATTAGGTATGAATCAAAATGTCTCTAAGAGCATGCTAAACCATTAGAAAATAATATTTAAAATTATAAAAAGTAATATTTAAAAAGATAAAGCTCATGGAGATGAGTACAACCACATTTGCTTCATCCCAATCCCCTTGTTTCAAATTATAGCAAATTATCAACATAAATAATCACAAATAATAATGAGGTATTCTTCTAATATTAAGTAAAAATATAATAAAGCAAGTTATAGCAAATTACCAACAATTTCCTTTTCATCATGGAATTTACATAACTTTATTTTGCCTCGGTTGTGCATTAAGACTTACCTTAACTTTAGGCATTTGCCCTTTCTCTTTATTGTGCTAAATAATTGTTTAGGTGGTGCATTTAGAGGTGTCAACATGTTGAGCTTAGTAACTTTTATGGTGGTGGTCACTTGGATAAGCTTTTTGAGGAAAGTTCTTATCAAGTCATAGTCTTTTTTTACCATTGGATTAGACACTTTTAAGACAAACATGCTTTTCCTTTTGGCTTCCCAATAAGTGCGAAGGAGAATTCTTTCTCATTAATGAGCCACAAAATTCTTCTAAATATTCTTGTGAGGACAATGGAGAATCCATGTTAAAGATTTCTCACTTGTGTAATGGAAGAATTTTTTTGATTTGCTTCCTTACAAGCATCATTGAAGAATTAGAGAAAGGCTTGAAGGGGCTCAAATTAATGTTTTCTTATATTAATGAGTAATTCAAAGAACTACTTAGGTTTAATGCAACTAGAAAAGAATATAGAAAATATGCTCTTGTATTACTTAAGAAAGAAATTTGATATTGGAGGCTACTTCTATAATCATTTGGAAGTTACATCTTTCAAAAAAGTGAAACAACTTGCATTTATATGTCTTGAAATGATTTGTAAAGAATTAATAATCTTGAACTCCTTTAACAAAATACAAGGGTTTGAGTTAACAAAATAAAAATAAAAGTTAGGTAATTAGAGTTGATAAGATCTACTTCTTATTAGGAGAAGTCTCATAAAAAAATGTGTTGACTATACTCGTATGGCTACAATAGGTTGGATTTCTCATTAAAGCGATAGAGGAATCCTATATAAAGTTGAGTTGGTATTGTCTTAATGTTAGATACCAACCTAATCACTTAATTAAATTAAAAAAATCAAGTGTTTTATGCATATAAAATATTGAGTGAGGAAAGTTAATTCTATGTAGAGACATGACAATATCACAAAATCATTAGTACTAACTAAAAAATATCATACAAATAAATTATCATCATAATATAATATAGATATAACTTGTATAACAATATATATAAAGTGTAAACTGATGTTTTATTTTACTTTCAATTACCCAATCTATACTAAGTATTGCTCACTCTGAAATCTTAAGAGTGTGGTCTTCTCTCTTGGTGTCAATCCCCAAATCTCAATTTAATTGATGCATGATGTGTGATGTAAGCACAAATGATATTTAATTAGTTCAAAAGATAAATCCAATAAGACAACTAAACATAAAGGAATTGTAAAATAAACAAATATGTTGAATAAAATAAAATCCATATCATAACCATGATAATAAACAACTTGTGTAAGTTTGAAATCACAGTAAATGTCATGCATGCTATAAGTAAACTAAATAAAATATAAATACTAGTTTTTCTATTCTTCCTAATTTTTAATATTTTATATAATCATCAAGTTCAGTATTCTTATATCATTATTCTCATTAGATCCAATAATTATTTCAATATATAGCCTCTAATCATCATCCATTTAATCTATCTAAATAATATTAGGTAGATGTTTAATCCAAATGTTGATACTCTACGATAACTCCATATGTTTAGTGCCCTATGGTAAGTATGGTAGCTATATCTCATGATAAAATTTTGTTGGCTTAGTATCATCCATTATAAATAATGATGTCATAACACATACACTAGGCATATATTTAATGTGAAGATCAATACTTTATGGTAACATCTATTGGGTTTAGTGTCACCAATATCATGACACTAAAAAATTTCTAATTTGAAGATCTATACCATAACATCTCCTAGGCATAATATTGAGGACAATATGTTTAAAAAGCTATTTTTTATTTTTTATTTTTCAGGTATATAATATCGTATGATATGTTAATCAAAACTATTGAAATATATATATATATATATATATATATGTGTGTGTGTGTGTGTGTGTGTGTGTGTGTGTGTGTGAGCCTATTTATTATTATCAAAACTAATATACATTATGTATATTTTAAGTGTTTTTATTTTATATTGCTGTTATTTACTTTTTTTATGATGCCATGTAAAAAATACATGAACAAAATAATGTAAATCAAGTAATTAATAAAGTCATGTACCAAGTAATATAAAAAATTATTAATATCATACTAAATTATAATATATAAGTATTTTCCATCAAACTAAATATAATTTTAAGGAAACAAAAAAAAATATTCTGTTAGATCAAAAATTATATATTTATTTATATTTTAAAATTTTATTTATTTTAAAAAATTTATAACAAAATATATTATAAGAATATTACTAAACAAATACTATCGTGTTACATAACATGTTATCCAATTTTTCTACTAAATATGGCAATTATCTTCCATTTTGAATTTTAATTTATTTTAATTTTTTAAAATATTATATTTATCGAAGGGTCAACATACATCCTAATTATAAGTAACTAAAATCATGTAAATTCTCTTTTTATCATTAAGTTGTTATTTATATCATACTTTAACAATTCTTTAAATTGTATCATACAATTATCTAGAATTAAGTAATCTATATTATATCGTACATATATGATATCATTATTTTATTAGACGATTCGATTTATTCCTCATTACCTAATATATTAGTTTATTCGAATCTACAAATCTAATGAAACTATCATACTCTACGATAATAATATTATATTATATGTTCTAATTCGACTCCTTATATTTTAATATATTTTTAATGTTATACTATGATCCGTATAATCACACAATATGCTATGGAGACTTCTTTAATGATTATATCATATTATTAATCCAGCTTTAATAAATGGTTTTATTTCTCTCTGCTAACATGATCCGCTTTTCATACTAATCTGATAAATGCATCATATTATATGATTCAACTCTGTTAAAATTATATAACTTGAAATTGCACCTTACGATCACCAACATTGTACTAATCTACCTATTTAGACTTATCAATTCTCTTTCAACTGAAATAGATCATATAATATGATGTTTATGTTATTTTCTATTATAGATTTATTTATGCAACAATAATTATTCTATTAATATTATGACAAAATACAGTTATTTTTGACAACCTTCTCATAGCTCTATCATAAGACTATCATATAATGTGATACCACAACTCCTCTTTCTTCAATGAATTCAACATAGTAACATAATACAAAAATATAGAACTTACATCATCGATGATTCAACCTTTACAATGCTCCTCTATTGGCACAACTCTGCTTCTTAGTTTTCTTATATGAAAAAGCTCATTGGAGCACATAAGTTCACTTGAACTTAGCCTCTATTGGGCCTTCTAGAACTATTTATAAGCCGAGACAACAAGGATGTGATGACCTGGACTCCTTAAAGCTCACTATTGAATTAAGTTTCGGAAGTGAGGGTGCTTAAAATAATTTTTTATCCTACCCATACCATGACTGTTGAGAATTTGAAAATCTTATCCTCATGGGTTTCAATATGACATCTTTATAAAACTCGTAAATATTATATTATTTACAAATATGTCATCTTATTTAATATTATTCTATAATGATATCTAGAAATTACATATATACCCCATCAAAATCTAATATTTATATATTTATAAATATATTATTCACTAATTAGTTTTAATTTAAGACAAAATTTCTAAAATTATAAATTTAACATGATACATTTTATACTTTAATATTTATAAATTTATTAACTACTAATTAAATTAGAAATAAATCATAATTTTTAAAATTTCAAAACTATCTTACATGTCCATTAGATAATTACATTTATACATGTATCTTTAATAATTTATAAGAAATTTTTTAGATCTTTAAAAATTACAAACTCTATGTCATTGAGTTCATCTCCCAAGAGTTCTATTTATTGATATGCTCAAATAATATATTTTTTTACTAAGTTTGAACTTATGATATATTATGAGCACTTTATTATTATTTTAATAATTTTATATTTATAATTTAATATTTTTATATAAAAATAATATATTTTAAGAAATTAATTTGATTAAGTTTAATAATACTTTGTCACAATATTTTTGACTTAAATATTAAATTTTTCTATTTGATATAGTTTTAGATTTGAGGGTTGTTACATTTAAGATTAAGTTAAGGGCAAAAAAAAATTAACTAGGGGAGAAGTGGTAGGCTTTGATTCATAAATGATTGTTGTGGTGTCAATAAGATGATATTGTGAAGGATTATAAGGTATAAGATTTGCAAAAATGGAAGCAAAGTGATTATGTCAAAGAGTGATACTAATAGCCTCAAGAGGCTCTCGATTAGAAGAGACGGATTTGGTGTTGTCTCCCTTGCTAGAGTTACTCAATTACCTTATATGCCCCTTTAAAGTATAAGAAGAAATAAATTTGGTAAAATATTTTATTTGTCATTAAAATAAATAGAAATGATTGTTGGTGGATGAAGAAGAAAGATTACAAACTAATGAGGTGGAAATGTAACGAACTTTGCTTGCTTCTTAACCAAAAGTGTTGAGAGATTCTCTTTCAAAAAACAATATCATGGATTCTTAGTCTCCATTTTAGCTTACTTATCTAGTTTCTTACAAATGATGTTAAAAGATGTTAATGTAAAATTTAGATTCAAGGGAATCAACAAAAACTTAGTAAAGATTTTTATTGAGTGCATTTATAAAAACAATTAAGTAATAACTTGGGGTCTCCTAAGTCAAGGATCACCAAGGAGGGTGAGAAAAACTAGGGTAATAAACTAAAATTCTATTTCTCTTTAGAAAAATGTTTGTTCTTCAGTTGGCAAATCTATTGCCTTCAATTAAACCCTAAGTGTCACTTCCTATTTGAGTTTGTGCATCAACAAAGAATGACCAAATATTATCTTTCCTCTTTTATTTCCTTGGAGGTTGTATTGCATGTAGCGACACAAGACATTGTCAAAAAAATAGCTAAACTATACACTTACCACCTTAGGTGCCAACATTACTAGAAGACAGGGTACGAGATGGATGAATCATGTGAATTATCTCCTTAGAAGATAGCATTGTAAGCGATGGCAATTAAGTCTTGATTGTCCAACCTCAAGCTATTGGTATTATCAATAAAGTTTCTCAAATGTTACATCTCTAGCATTTATCATAAAATAATATTATAGATTGATAACAAAAATTTGTGATGCACATTTATGCATCTTAAAATTGTAATAAATATTATCAATAAAGGTTATCTTATTGATAGAATATAATTTAATAATAATATAATAAAAAAATTATTGTTTTCGAAATTTAGTAATAATACCCAAATATTTTAATTAAAAATATTATTAAATTTATTTTTATTAAAATATTTTAAAAATTTTAATCCTGTACTAATGCGTAGAGCAATCCTATTGCTGCTAATCAAATTCAAAACAATACTCCCTTCTTTAGTTTAATAAATTATTAATATATAGTAATTAGATTTTGTATTTAAACATTTGCCATCCTAAAACTGCATAAGCTCCTTAGCTTGGTTCTTCTGAGCTTCCATTCGAACAGGGTTTTGTTGATTAATCTGTAGGGATGGCGACGATGATGAACCTCCTCTTATCGGATTCCTTCTCTGCATCTGGAAAGGCAGCTGATAGGCTTAGCCTTCCTTTGCTTCAATCCAAGATGAAGCTGGACCCAGAAGGATACGATGTGGAGCTTCTCCTTATCTACACCCACTTCAAATTGTCCCTACATCTCTTCCTTCAACAATCCATGCTCAGTTCGTCTTCTGACCCAGTGGTCTCGAAGGATCTCGGTGACTTCACGATGTTCATGGCGCACATGACCCCACACTATCCCCAACGCCTCGCTAAATTTCCTCATTAGTCTCCCATCTCCTCAATCCGAAGTTTGGACCCTCCCGTCTTCCCTTCGTTACAATCTAGCACAAGCCATCATCCTCCTTATCAATGAGAAGGTTCGTTATTTTATTTTATTTTTTGGTCAAGTCTGTTATAGTGTTCAGTACACTTCAATTTCAAGGGCCACCATTATTCAACATATTTCTGTTCAGCATTTTAATGGGTGGAAATTTTTTTTTGTACGCATTAAATTTATATTTTGAACTGGGCGTTGGAGAAAATGGGAAACTTCCTCTTCATTAAACTTTAAGAGAAGATTATAATTGTTGATAAGTTGTTAGACTTGATTAGGCCTTTCTAATTATTGATCAAGGTAAAAATTTGATTTCCCTCTGCATAGAACAAAATAGGCACTTTTTTCCCATGATTTCTTAAATATAGAATCTTAACTATTTCTTGTGAGGCTGTATATTTTTTTTGCTAGATTACTATATTAAAAAGGTTTAGGCTGCCAACACCGAATTAATATTCTGTTATTATAATTAAAAGAACAGTCCTTTGACACATCAGGTGAGGTCAGATACATTGATTCTAAGATGTTATTGTTTCTTTCATTAACAGCCTTTCTTTTGGATCCAAAGTTGTTAAAGCCATTTCCAATAGTCAATAGACATTTTTTAGTTCTATATTTTTTCCTTTTTTATTGGAAAGATTCAGTAATCTACTTCTCTTATAGAATCACAAAGTAAACTTCTTAATATAACCAAACCATCTAGATTGATTTTCTTTAAGCTTGTCTTCAATTAGTAGAATGTCAACTTTTTTTGTTATAGTAAGTTACTCTTCAAAATTAAAAGCTTTATCTCTATAGTAATTATTCTATTTGTGTGTTTGTGCTCATACATTGACATTTGACACCATTCAATCTTATAAATTTGCCTTTATTCTTGATTGTGATATTTTGATGACACAACACTCAGAAGTATGTTTTATTTTCATCTTATCTGTTCGGTGCTTGGATCATATTAGTGACATTTTTTTGTTAATTTTTCTATCATTTTGAAGTATAGGCTCAAAATAAGTAAATTTTGTATTGTTCCTCTTTTATGATAACTATTATAATCAATATGTTTTTGGAATTACTTGTCTAAATAAAAATTTCTTATATTTATTATAGGAATTAGAAACGTGATACCATTTAAATTTTAGAGTCATTGTTCATAGACTCTATTTTTTTATCTATTTTCTTAGTCTCAGTTTTGATGTATCTCTTTCCTTAGTCTTATCAATTGGTATAAAATTATTAGCAAAATTCATAATAATGGTTTATCTTGAATTTCACAATTGCATCAATAATTAGTGTAAAATTAAAGCTGTCTTTTATTGCTTGTTGTTAGAAAGTTTTATGAAATGAGGAGTGCAAAAGTACTTATGAAGCGTTATCTTTTTTTGTGCAAAAATGGGAGTAGTGAGAAATTTTCAAAATCTTTTTGGTGCTTTTAGTGTATAGGTAGAAAACATTTTTGAAATTAAGTTTACAAACACAACCAAGGACTTAAAAGCATAGCCATAATGAAATTCAATTGTAATTAAGAATTTTTTAATATGTTCTCCTTAGGCATGCGAAATTATTTTTAATTTATGAAATTTTAATTTATTTTTATTCTTTACAAATGCCTTATCAATATAAAGCCTCCTTATTTAGTCATCATTGCTATGTTATAGAAGTTTTTCATAATTTCAATATGTACAATGCAAGCATAATATTTTCCCTTTTCGAATGATTTTTTGAGCATGTGAGGGAAATATCGTAATAATAATTAATTTGAGTTCATGATGATTCCCTTGTAGAATTAAGCAAATGTTTTTTTATTCATTGAAGTAATGATAAGAAAATGTTACAATCTTTTTATGTTCTTCATTAAGCTCTTTAATCCCATAACCAACATTCGTTATGTAATCGTTTATAGACTTATCCAAAATTGTACTAACCCATTTATATTTCGATTTTTACATGGGTATTAAAGCTTGAATCCTAAGATGGGTAATACCTTGGTTTTCTGACAATATGCCTAGTTTGTTGAACAATAGTAACATTTATCTTCTTATGAATCATGATGTTAATTAACTTAGTGAAATTTATGATTTAATTCTAATTTCTTGAAATTATTTCTTTATATGTATCTATCCAAGATGGTGCAGGATTCCTTACTTCTTTTCGATTAACTAAGTGTTGATATTACCATCTTTGTTAATCGTTTAGCATATTTAGACAATATATCACATTGCTTTATAGGAAGTCCTAAGAATTAGCTTTAACACAATTTTGGACATACATTGCCATGGTTTGGCTACCTTGAGGACAATGGAGATGTACAAGTCATAGAAGTAGATGGTGGGGAGGCGTCTGAGATAAATGGAAAGATACATCATAGAGTTTCATAGAGGTCAACTGAAAGTGTTGGGATGGAGGGATGGATAAGTGGGGTTTTTAAGTGTATACTATAGGCTAAGAGAAATGGCTTATGTGAAATATTATACCTCCTTCAAATGCCTAGATGAAGGATATGAAAGTTTATGGGCTTAAACCAAATGATCTTAAAATAACAAAAATGGAATTTTTTTTCATAATATTATTTAGTATTGCAAGAGGTATGTTGTTCAAATGATTCCACATAAATTGAAGTTCTCTAGCATTTTACTGATTTTTCTTTTTTGTTTTGAAAGTTTATGCTTTTAATTATGTTTTGCTTATTTGTATAGGCAGATTGTTGAGTTGGATGTGCCTCTTGAATTATATATGGACCTTTAGATCGTTAGTGATTGAAACTTTAGAAAACTTGCATTTTCCTATGTTGTGCACAGTTTCGACACATGAACAAAAAAACATAGAAATGAAGCAAAAAATAAGAAGCTTCAAAATATTGTTTTCTCATTGCTACAAATGCGTGATGTCATATATATTTTATTTTTGCCGATTTTTCTTAATTTTGTTGATTATATATTCTATTTGCAAAGCATGCTGTCACAGTTCTTGAAGGTTGATATTTTCCTTATCTTTGCAATTGCTTAAGTCCCATTAGTTATCTTATTTTACCTTCTTTATTGTTTCTTTTTTCCGAACACATGGTCATGGTATCGGCTCTATGTTTCCTTCTTGGTTATTGGCGTGTTGATGATGATGATGATGATAGTGAAGCCTCAAGTGATGAGGATGATGAATATATCCAAAATCCACAAATCGTTCTTAGTAAGGAAGTTGTTTATAAGGCATGTAGTTTGTGTCTACATTTTATTTTTTTTGCTTTCTTGTGTGGAGTGATGAAGATGTAATAAGCATGATGTGATGTCATAGTTATTCCATATGATAATCTAGGTGGTGTTAGAGTCCATGATATGTTGTGGTGTTAATGGTCAGCAAACAATGATTAACATATATTGCACTTTAACTTTGAGAAGATGATGGGGCTTTCAAAATATTTGCATAAGGCCTTGGATTTTTGATTGAATAGTTTATATTGAAACTATGGTGCAAGTCTTGATTCAATAAAGTGAAAGGCTTTTTGTTCTAGTTGCAAAAGTTTCAACCGAGTGTTTAGTTTTTAAGTTTTATGTCAATTTCCATCTACAAGGATGGTCATTCCAGCAAGTTATTCTTTTGTTTGACTAATAATTGCTCTTTATTAATGTTCCAAAAATCCCAAATAATTAAAAACTAAAGTGTTATTCTAATTAAATCTTTGCAGTTAGGTAAATTTGGTAAATTTCTTCAATATTGTTCAATTTGACTTGAGGACATCCAATCAGTTTTTTGTGCCTAGTCATTGACTCAAAGTTTGTGCTTTAGTTAAGACATGCTTGAGTCAGTATAAGTGCTTTAGTCTATTTTTCACATGTTTGAATGGAATGCTATATTGGAAATGGTCTTCTTGTTGCTTATTGGCTATATTATTCTGATATTTTTTCCCTTGTGTATTCAGAAGAGCAGTTGTTTGAGACAATGCTCATTCATCGTACAGAATAACCTAGTAACTTGGAGGTGGAGAAGTTGATACGCATAAATTCAAGAATTTTCAAATGCCATCGTTGTACCTTAAGTAAAAAAATATTCACAGATGGCCTCTATAATTTGGTTGGGTGATATAAGCTTACCAAAAATATTTCAAAGAAATTGGCAATCAAAACTTTGATATGTATCTTCTCAATTTTAGCACTAATGCGTCTATTCCATCTATAGATTTTCATGTTGCTCACTCTATTCTACTGAACTTTGAGCATGAGTTTACATTTTCATTTTCACTAAAGTTTATGCTATTAAATTGAAAAAAACGTGCTATTTCCACTGAAAGGTAAGTTTTCGATAGTCTCTCAAGTTTTTTGTAGGATTTTGTATTCTTTTACCTACAGTCTATGTGATTACAAAAATGTTGGTGATGGTAATTATATTGTAAGGAAAAACTTGACTTATGGAACACTTTCATTGATTAAGACATGTTTCGTATGATCATTGCTGTAGAATTGGGTTAGGTACTAGAATTCCTCAAAATGTTTCTAATAGTGATATCTTTGTACATATTTGGGCACAACACAAGGCACTACTTCGACCAAAAAAATTAAAAAAGCAAAATTGCAACGTGTTGTTCACTGTATGAAAAGGCAGCAACGTCAATCATCATAAAATGACGTAGCACACTCTTACCCTCCTCTTGTTCATCTTAAAGATGCACTGGTTAATCAACCTTGAATTGAAGTCCTGCTTTTTTTTTAAAAAAATCTTGTTCCAAGCCGTAATTCATACATTGTCTAACTCCACAAGGCTATGCTGAGATGCTCTTCTCTCATCTTCATGTATGCAATGAAGGATTTGAGGTGGTTAGCTTTTTTGTTGGTCTCCATGTTGTTATTTTATGTCTTTCGTATGCAGGCACCTATTAGATAATCAGATTTATACTTCTTTGCCATGATTGCTCCTATAATGGTGTTTTCTCCCTATTGTTAATGATGTCTGCTTCCCCTTGCATGGTTGAATGGTGATACCTATATTTTGATGGCAGTTTTTTGGTTCTCTTACATTTTCCCTTTTCATTCTTGCCTTATCATTTTTTGCTTATTTTGAAACTTCTTTTTGAGGTTTTAGATTGTTTGCATGGGTGTGTTGGGGGTCATTATTTTATATATAACTAAAGATTGAATGAGGAACATTTAATTAGATTAATAGTTCATTTGTATTGTTAAAAACTACTTAGTTTGAAAATTTGTAATTGTACAATATTATCTAGTATTTTTAAATATTTTTGGAGTTTTTGGCATTTGTAAACATGCTAACAAATCTATCAAAAGCTTTAAAATGGGTCCATTTTTTTGTCAAGAGAGGTTAACTCCACATAAAGCATAATATATCAGCCTTTCAAGTAAAAAACGTTAAATAATCTTGTAGTTGAATTTGTTATTTTTTTAACAAAATGGTCCAATTTCAAGGTCATGATCTTTTGAGCAGTAGCTAGTGCTTCCTTTTATGATATTTTTAATTTTAAAAATCTTTATTGAGAATTGTTGAATTTTTTTTTGAAGCCTATGGTCACAAAAGGCAATTGCCAAATTAATTGCTTTCTAAGATTAGAATCGTACTTCTTTGCATATTCATTTTGATTCTTCTTTTGGCTGCTCAGAGATTGAATTGTAAAATGGATAACATCTTAGGGCTGGTATAGAATGTCATCAAATATGTTGGATTGGGGTGTGCATTTTTCCCACTGCACCAATTTTTAAGAGTTCTGATTGAAGAAAAATTTTAATCTCTGTTTCTTGCCACTGCTAATTTCTTGAGTACTTGGCAGCCTATTACATTTCATTTTCCTTCCTGAAGTGACTTCTATTTTGATATGAATGTAGTGAGTTATCCATACTAAATGATAATACTAAGAATGATAGGTTTGGTTTTGGATTCCATTAACTGTATTTGCAGTGGAGCTATGTTTAGTTTTGAATTGGACTAAATTTAATTTCCTGCCAATTTGTAATTTGGGTAAATAGTGAATCAATTTGTGCAAGATCGTTCTCATCGTGAGGTGTTTTATATTCTATTTAGATATTGAATATTTTGTCATTATTGAGTGGTGTAATGATTTTAATCTGTTGCGTGTGTTCTATTAGGCAATTCCTATTGGTTTAAATGTGGTACATGAGATGTGCTTGAGGATGCCATTGGTATGTGTTCTATTCAACTGATTGGATTTCTATTGAACATGTTATGCTTTGAAGCAGTTTTATTTGTCAATTGTTTTGGACTATCGTCGAGTATTTTTGTGTTGTTTTAATCTATGCTTTTGTCCTTGCTTCGTTTCCTTTGTGGTGAATTTTTGTGTCCAATTTAGTTTTTTCACAGATGGTGCTGGCTTGCAAGTGGCTCCCCTTGAAAGCAACAACATTGTATGCCTTTCTGCCAGCATCCAATTTTGTGCAAGAGGAAAAGAGCTGTTAGTAAGCCAACAGTGTCCACGCACTCCTAAAGTTCACATTTATTGTATTAGCACTTTTGAGGGTCTAGAAGTCACTCCCCGTTTGGCTTAATATTAAAATATACCAATAATATCATAATTCCGTACAATAAAGAGAGGATGTGACAAATCTAAGGGACACAATTCCAAAATTGAGTTGGGGTGATGAAAAGCATCAAATATCCAATATAATATCATAAGATAAAATAATAGCATAGAAAGCAGCAAACGTGATCTCAAGCTATCAAATGAAAGATAAGTTGAAAAGTATATAAATGTATTTTTTGTCAACTAAGTATAACAATTGTCTTCACATTTAAATTCTTTCACAAAGTTTAAAAAATAATATGCAATTTAATTCAAAATCTTAAGTTATGTTTTAAGAACCCTTAGCTTTGTATATGCATGTATCTTGCCTTATAATATAAGTAAATAAGCATAATATACTTAATTTATAAACTACTAATTCCAAGAAGATAAAATAATATGGATGTGTGGTTAAATAAAGATGGAGCAATAATTAAGAATAATATATGATATCAACAAAAGATATAAAATGCTGAATCATTATTTATATGCTCATAATACACATAATTGTCGTATAATATTAATATCATATTTTTTTTTTCTTGTTCTCATATTGGTATTTGTTTTATTTTATTTTTAAAATTTGTTTACTTATTTTTTTAAGATTTTAATTTTTCATATGTTCATTATCCTCACTCAGGATTCCATATCAGATTATTTATCATGGAGCCATCGCTCACATTGCCTAGTCTTTGGTAGTCATATGGTGTTGTACTTGTCGTGCTATGGCTCACAATTTAGCTACAACAAACAATAGGGTGATCGTATCATAAACCATTATACCATTGCAAGCATTGTTTAGAATCCTATATTTATGGTGGAGGGTTTTTTGTTTTTTCGTATCTCATAATTTAGATACCAACAATACAAAACGTGATTCTCTCATATCAAATAATTGCGAGATGGGGTCATAGAGAAATCATCACATTCTTATTTCATCATTTTCGTGTTCTAGATTTTTTTTGACAATCATTCTCACTTTTTTTAATTTCTTTTTCTATCATATATTTCTATTTTTTATTTTACTTTTTTATTACCATATGTGTGTGTATATAATTATAGTATGTTGTCATACAAATCAAAACATATGTATAAATAAATATATGTTATGTAGTATACTCATATCACAATACATCACAATCCAAAATAATATTTTAAAATAATTTCACAAATTAACTAACTTATATTATAGTTTCAGTTTGTTCATATGATGACTCTTTTAAGTCACTTTTATTGCCTTTTCATTTTTTTTATCTTTTCTTTTTTTATAATTTTTATTACATGCTGTTAGTAATTATTTATATTTTATTCATAAGATTTTTAAAATTCTTAAACATTATTTTAATTTTTTTTATTACTTTTCTAAACTATATATTTTTTATATAATAAGTATTCACAAACATAGTTACAAAATGTTTTTTAAATCCTTCTTTTGCTTTACGGAACCATCGCTCACTTTGCCTAGTATCTTCTAGTTATGATGATATTGTCCTTGTCATACCGTGGCTCATAATTTAGCTACTAATGACAATAGGGTTGATCTTATCATATATCATTGTAACATTGCCCATAATTTAGGTGCCAACGATTGTAAAGGTGATTCTCTCATATCGTATGGCATATTTTTGCTTGTCATATTATGCGATTAAGCCTATTGTATATTATGTGACATAGACTTTCTTAACAACACTACAAATTCAACCCAGTATTTGGTTACTTCAAAACCATCACTCGAGTAGCTCAATAGAAAATTTAACAGCATTCCAAGGGTGGAAAATCTCAGTCAAAAGTATCCTTTTAACAGTCCTGTTTATGCAATTCAAGATATGAGCTCTTTTATGAAACTCTTTCCCCAGATTGAAGTAGTTTCTACTATGACTTTCTTAGGTGAAGCTTTGCTTATTACAGCCCTCCAGACCCAAGCATAAGCTATTATCTTTTTCTTTTCTCCAAAGTTCTTTTTTTTCTCAGACCTCCTCATGCATAGAGCATAACTAAAATTCATTGGGGAGGGTAAGTTTATTCTTTTT
The DNA here is from genome assembly GCA_023846275.1 of Vanilla planifolia. NCBI lineage: Eukaryota > Viridiplantae > Streptophyta > Magnoliopsida > Asparagales > Orchidaceae > Vanilla > Vanilla planifolia. Next base: position 944,691 of record JAIUJO010000086.1, on the reverse strand, counting down.
ATAATAATAAAGAGGATTATATAAAATATTTTTTTAATTTTCTTTTTAAAAATGTATAAAAAAAATTTAAAAGACTTCAAAAAATCACAAATAATGTACTAGCACATATCTCATTTCAAGATTTTCTCAAAGGTTTGCCCAAGTTTCAAATCTCGTTCTTAGCCACATGATATTTTTTTGAGATGCAACAAAATATATTGATTTCATAGTGTTGGATTTGTATAATTTACATTCAACATTAAATACACAAATGCAAATATATTTTATAATTAAACAATTTAATATTTGTGATGATGGGGAATTGGCTAATATTTCTGACACTGAAGAATTTCATGAAGAAATAGAAGCGCAAGCCATATGTATTGATGGGCAAGATAAAGATGTTGATGATGTGAAAGATCTGTCAAATGGAAAGAAGAGGAAGCTAGGAAATTTTGTTGAATGTCTGAATGCTATTGATGCAAGTCTACGTTCTCTTAAAAGACTTGTAGTAATCAAGGCTCTTGAAGTTTCAATTGATGAAGCTGATGGTATTGTTTCTAATGAGACTTCCAACGGATCAAAGAACTGAAGGTGGAGTTCATCTTTTATCTTTTATATTCAATTTTCTTAGCAGCTCATCGATTATCTTTTATTTATTGATAGCATGGCTCCTGCAAAGATTACCTTGTTCCTGTAGATGTTCTTGACCAAGCTTTTAAGTTGAAGGCAGTCTCCATTGTTATCAAATAAATGAGCATAAGTTATATGTAGGGTCTTCATGTCTTGACTAGAAGTTTAACTTGAGAAATCATATTCAAATGTTTGTTAGGAAAATAAAGAGGCAAAGAAGGCATTGTCTCAACATGGTCTATTAAAAAAGGATGAAGTCTATAAAGCATCAACTTCTGAAATTCCATCTTCTGAGTAACTATGTGCAAAACATTTGAACCCTGTTAAGCTAGAGGTAATTCTCTAACATGGTTGCTTTCTATTGGTTTGATGGCCCTTCTGATTTCACTTCTCAATGTGTATTATTCTTGCATATTTCATGGCTTTTAATGGCCTGATGATGTTAATGTTGATCTTATCTGGAGAAGTGAAGCCAGATAGTTAGCCCTACAGGTGTATCAGTCGACTTAGTATTTTGAAGATGAAATACTGATGACGTGGTTTTATTGGACACATAATTCTTCATAGGATATAACTTAATTTCATTGTTAAGGGGATTAAGTCATGTTTTATACTTTGACCATGCATTATTTGAAGTAAGATTGGGCAATAGCGAGTAAGTTCTAGCACAAATAGAGTTTTATTTCATCCAGCAAAAACGTCAAGTTATATTCAATCTAGAAATTAGCTAATGGAAGCATTATTATTGAGCTGTGTCAGGAATTTTATTGTCTTAAGCATGAAGACATCTGTGCTCAGTGCTATGCAAATATAGTTAATAGGTTCCTACTTTTAATGTCTTATAACATGGTTGCTTTCTTTGATGTTTCTGACCAGCCATTCTTTGGGAATGATCTCATTGAAATGGTAGGAATAAGAACAAATAGAACCTCTTGGATGTATTCAAGTTTATTTTACTTTTGAGTTGAGTGCATAAAGTGACATTTAACCCATCCAAGTTGGTATGAATTTTTATAAGCAAACTACTAAACTTCATTGGTTAGCAAATGATAATCATGTGTTGTGTTTAGGTGCACATCAGGAGCAAGCTCCATAAGTAGGAGAGAGTAGCTCTCCTTCGAGCAGGCAGAGGGGATAGAGAAAAGTACAAGGCTAAAAATGTGGTGAAACAAAAAAAGTATATCATAGTTACATTTGCCATTTTTAATTGGAAGAGCATCATGTATTTTTTTTGTTTTGTTACATAATTTTGTTATTTCAAAGCTTATTTTTATCAGGCTAAGCTTGAGATAAGTTGCTATTATTGCTTAACCAGACAGGTGGGATAAGCAACAGGTAGAAGCAGCACTCGAAGGTGATGCTGCTGGATACTAAAAGAGCAAGAGCAGCTCATTCTCGCCATGAGAAAAAAAGTGGGAAAGGCAAGGTGGTAAGTGGTTTAGGGGAAGGAAAGCATGGAAGTGAAGCTCAACAACTCCAATTGATTTTAGCAATATGGGATCACATTTTTTGGTAGGACCTATATCTTTACTTAGCTTCCCTTTTATCATTCTGATTAGTTTCGAAATCGTTAAAGATATATATGCGATGTATGACGCCAATAATTATTGATTAAGATTTTGAGTTAATTAATATTTTCCTTTTAAAGAGGTGTAAAGGATGTGTAAACCAAGGCCGCCTTGAATTAATGTTTCGAATTTCATTTAACTTTTGTATTCAACTTCTAGTATTACAATGTTGTGGACTTTTTTAATTTTCAAAGTCTAGAAATTTTTATGTGAATATGAATAAAGACTTTTAGTTAATAGTGTAGATGTCTAGACACTTTTTTAAATCATAACAAAGGATAATTGATTAAAAAAAATTGGTTCATGATATTTGTTTAGTATTTGAATTTTTTGCTTGTGGTTCATTAAGTATTACATAAGTAATATAACACAATTATTTTGTACATTTGAGGATGAATGGTGTTAATGAGGTGTTTTTAATAATAAAATTCATATTAAAAGTAATGTATTTGTAGTAGAGGTTAAGAATAAATCTTTGTTGTGATATTATTAGAATGATTATTTGTATTTTGTTAGATTTAAGTTATAAAATAAAAAATATTGAATGGAATTTTTTTAATTTTAATGTTGATTATATTTGTGAAAGTTATATTTTTGATAAGCACCAATAATCATCATTCTTAAATTTTAGAAAGTTATGTAGTCTCTTGAGTTAGTTCATGTTAATATTTGTAATAAATGAATATTTTACTTCAAAATAAAAATAGATATTATTTATTATTTAGTTATGACCTTATTCATATGAGTTGGATATCTTTTGTAGTTCATTAATTAAAGGAATTTTAAAAATATAAGGAATTTGAAGGTCTTATAAAAATAAAAAATTGGTTTAATATAAAAATTATTTGAATTAACAGAGAAGAAAGATTTTTATCTAAAGAATCTGATTTTTTGCACAAAGACATGAAATTCATAAGCAATTGTTTATTAGAAAAGAATCAAAATAAAATAAAATTGTAAAAAAAGAAGAATAAAACAATTGTTGAGATTTACTTATATTGAATGAGAAAAAATTTATAAAATAAATTTTGAAAAACTATTACTGTTTTTTTTATATTTATGCTTTGATAACTTTAAATGAATACAAAAACTTGACTATAAAGAGTAAATGATATATTTTTTTTGTTCTTTCATGAAATATAAGATTGTTTTGTCACTAATATTATTAATTTATTATCATATATATTTCTATGTGGTTATATTATTCTTTATGAACAAAAGTCTATATATTATTTTTTTCAATAAATTATATTTTCTTTCTCTCATCTTTCTCAATGAGCAAATATATAAAAACTATGCTTTCAAAGACTATTTATTTTGGAGTGCCATTATCTTTAATATTGCTATGAGGACAAATTTTTGTAGACCAGTTGAAGGAGAATTTGTGATTTTACCAAAGTTGAATTTAGGGATACATTGTTCACACTTGTTCACAAGTCGTCATCAAGGCGGACGATTTCTTAAATATAGTTTAATGAAGGACGGTAGCTTTTTGGCTGTGTCAAGTGCATACCCGTCATGTATCCACCAATATCCAAAGAATTCACCATTCCCACATGCTTCACAAGTAGCAAAACAAAAGTTAGCATGTCGCCTCCCCTGCTGTGCATGCTCACTCGAGTATTCATCACTCCTGGCATCAAAAGCTCCACCCATGCCGATGTGAATACGAAGTTTAGGATGAAAATCACTGGTCCAGCTCGGGAACAATACCATTGCGTCCTGAAATGCTCTAATGGGTCGTCTAAGCTTGGATTCTATTCTATATGCCCATTTATCTATCCTCATGTTCTTTGGATTGTCTAGTGATACATGTCCCTTTGGCTATACTACTGCATTCCTGAAGCAGTTAGTGATCAGGTTGAGTTGCGACATCTCTAAACGACTCCATCTTCTTTCACGCCACAATCTTCTCCTTATTGTGAGAATGAGCTAGGCAAGAAGCAAACCCCATGTGCCTAGTTTCTTAAATTCAAGAAGGAAGATCACCGGCCAGTTGGAAAGCAGGAACATGAGAGAAGACATAAGTGATCGTGACGTTATTAGTGTCAAAGCCATGCTTTGGGGAGAAAACGAACAAGAAGACAGCGAGAAGGATACCGGAGGAGAAGATCACCCTGAGGATGATGCCAGCATGTGAGCAAGTAACGATGACCTTCATGTACATCTCATCATAGGCATAGCTAAGTTCCAAGCTTGTCAGGCCCAAAACTTCCTTGACAATCATCTCCTTCAACATGTCTCCGATTATCTTGTATACATCCACAAGTGGAATAACGTCCACGAAGAAAGGGTTGCAAATCGAGGACATATCAAAAGCTCCTTTTAAAGCATTCAATTCGTCTTTTTCATTTTTGCCCTGCACACGTGCTACAATTGTCCTACAGTTGGAAGAAATCACATTTAATTTGACTTTGCTTGCTAGAAATGACCACCGAACTGCAAAAACTGTCAGTGCTGGCTCTTTAGAGCGAGTAAGACCACTCTGCGTGCTTGACGATGGTGACAAACAATATGAGCATGGTGGGAGGGAGGAAGAGGTTACTTGGAAGGGACTGCAATAGAACTTAGACGGTAAAGATGAGCTCGTAGGCAAAGGCTAGAAGGTGGCAAGCCCACAGTTCATTGTCCTCCATGGAATAGGCGGTGATGGTGTCTTGGCCACCAAGGTGAAGCAGAAGGAAAGGCACCCAGAATGCTAGGATGGCATTGTTGCATAGTCGTACATGCTGCTGCTTAGCTGGCCAAGAGCGAAGTCAGCAACCTAGTTGGCGAAAAGATAGGTTCTCCAAACAGCCATTCTTATCCATGCTTTCGATGCTGATGTGGTTCTCAAACGACCAATGAAGATGAGCACAATTTGTATTGCGAGGCTTACCATTATCAAAATACGTACATCCTACTTGCTCCAGAGTTTCTTATATTTTCCCAGAATATCCTTTAATTTTGTGTCTTCTATCAGGTCAACTGATTGCAGAAAGTAAAAATAATTTCGCTTTCTCCATTCATTTCAATCTCCCTGGTTCATTTTCTAGCAGGTGAGTGTGAATATATATTTGACGGGAACCCAAGCAAGTTTGGAGCAACAGCCAAAACATGATCAACTTTCTCATGTCAAAACAGCACGAAATATATATTTGTTTAGGGGACACCTCTGATTTATAATTGACACGCAAAGGTTAATTAAATTCCTTGCTTGTGTGGGAGACTGCTAGATAGTTAACATCCTTTCCTTGATGCCTTTCAATCTTTCTTACAGTCATTCTAAAAAACTTACATCATTGATGACTCAAACTTTTGCAACTCTCCTCTGTGGCACAACTTTGCTTCTCAGTTTTCTTATATGAAAAAGCTCGTTGGATTGGGCCTACTATACTTATTTATAAGCCGAGACCACAAGTCGTGATGACCTAAACTCTTCAAAGCTCACTATTGAATTAAGCTAGGGAAGTGAGGTCAGTTAAAATCAACTTTTATCCTACCAATACCATGACTATTGAGAATTTGAAAATCTTATTCCTTATGAGTTTCAACATGACATTTTTATAAAATACCTAAACATTCTATCATATAAAAATATATCATCATATTTAATATTCTTCTATAATGATATCTAGAAATTACATAACATATTGCCATTAAGTTTGTAGAGGCAAATATTATTCATTTGTATTAGACTACAATATAAGCGATTTGTGCATGCCATACTAGATGCTTTATATATAATACGTTAGGTTATAAAAGTTAAGGAATAAAATTATTTTTTAAAATAATAGATTTATTAATTAAAAGAAAATAATAATAATTTTATTTTGAGAAGTGTACCATATTTTTAAATGAAAATAAAATTTTATTAAAGCATATAATTAAAAGAACTTTCTTTGAAGAATATAATTGTACTGTGCTAATAATATTTTATGACCTACATAATTAATTACAATTTTTTGAATAATACATATATATATATATTATGAATATTTAAATGGTAAATAATACCTTTTAGTTTAAGCCAATTATCTTTAACAAGATTTGTGTTAAACAAGTTATTACAAAAAGTTTTATGTTGTTTAGAGATGTAGCTAATGAAAGAAAAATGGAGGGAGAGAAGGAGAAAAAAAGAAAATAAAGAGAAGAGGGAAGACGAAAGTTTCGATTCAAGAGGACAACAAGAAAGAGAAGAAAAGAATCGTGTTGGTCATAAGAAGAGCAGCAAGGAAGATATAAAGGAGACTTATTATTACAATAAGAATAAAGAAGGAGAAGAACGTACTAGAAAGCTACTACAATGTGTGAAAATAGGGCAAAAAAAGTCGAAATTATATTTTTTATTGAATTTATTGATTTTTATAAAGGAATTAGAAGTTTTATTTTGTGGTACAAGAATGCTATGATAATTAATTATGGGGGATTAGAGTTGTCTTATAGTAAAATATAGTTGAACTTAAGCCTTATGGTTTTGTTTAGAGGTGAGTCTACTATACAATTAGGCTCAATATATAATATGATTATCAATAATTTTTTTAGGGAGTTAATAAACATATAATACAATTAAGAGAATATATTATACAATTAGAGTTATGTTGGTTCAAGAAGAAAGCTTATTGTGTGGTCCAACAATGTCGTCATATCATAGTTGGAGTGATCATATTGTACCGTGGGATTCTCAAAAAATATGATTAGATAAAGGTCAAAGAGTAAGATGGGCTTCTGTTAACCATATATAGGGAGTTGAAGGAATCATAAAGTTTGATGGAGAGGCCATATAATACAATAAGTGAAGAATTAATAACAATGATTAAGTGAGATGCCAATTATAAAACACGATTGGGGGAATCACATAGTTGATGTTTTTGTAATAGAGAAAGTAGAGAGGATGCTTTGGGTTATATAATATTAAAGAATTTTATATATTTTCATTATTAAAGATTATATAGTAACTCATGTGAGTGCATCTATGAGTTTGTAGAAAAACTAAAAGAATTGAAAAGTGGATTAAGAATCTTCACCTTGAATTTAGGTAGAAAAGTTTGATAATAGTAATATAAATATAATATTAAATTACTAGATAATTTATTCTTAAATTAAGATTTCTTATATGCCATTTTTTATTGTGTATTTTGATATATGACATAGTTATCTTGATAAGAAGTATTTGAATTAAATTGGCTCATTGTTTTTAAATTTCAAGTGGATCTTTTATATGTTTATTTAAAGATAAGGTACATATATTAAATCATATAGATAGCATGAGAACTAGTTTATATTAGAAATATAATATGTATTTTTTATTTTAAGTTATAGAATGATATTTAAAATAAATTTAGATTAACTAAAATTAAATAAAAAGTAATATTGAGTTTTCTGTTACACTGTTTTGTTTGATGAGTCAAGCATAAATGTTTATATCTCATGTGGGCTAGCTTTAGGTGAAATTATTAATACTCAATTAAGTCAAGCCATGAACTTTAAATGTCTAAAATAGTTGTCTTTAAGACTCTTGGAGTGATTGCAAGCTGTAAGAAAATTGAAGGCATGCAGTAAAATCTTTATACTTGAATATCTCTTTATTTTTCTTGAATTTGATATCTCCAAATTTTGAGATTATGTGGCACACTAGTGGTATTAATATTTGAAAATGTTATAAGTGTAATAATTTATAAATTTTTATTTTTGGGCCAAGAACTATTTATGAAAAGTATAGACATTGGTATTTGATTTTTTAAAATTATTTATGAATAATTTTTCATGTATCTTTCTTCATAGTCATTTAGGATACTTGTAAAACCATCATAATATAAAATTATTTTGGTATACTTATATTGAAAATTTTGACCCAAAAATTCTAACAAAACACTATAAAACCACTTTAGTCTCGGGAATTTTCACCGTAGCGTTGGCCTGGTCGACCCGACCCCACGGCTGGTCTGTTTAGGCTTTAAGGATTTTAAAAATAAAATAAAGTAAAAATTGTATGATAGACTCGAAAGGGGCGAGTGAAGCCTGAAGGCCAGAGGAAGAGTTGCTGAACGGAACAAGTTCGAACTCAGCCCACAGAGAAAGCTGACCAAAGCAAGCGCGAAATCAAGCCAACCAGGACCAAGTGATAAAATCTTGGTCAAAGAAGGGGGAGCCAACCTCAAATGGCTTGAGAGACAAATGAACTGAAGGTGTTATAGAGAGCAATGACAAAGACATTTGGATGATGTGGGACTAACTTCCATTTGATCATCAATGAAGCCCGAAGCATAGGCGCGATCGGATGGCTTAGGTTAATCAAGGTAAATTGCTGCATGATAACAGAGTAAAACGCCAAGCAGGAGATTCGAAATTGAGTTAGATCTACAACAGGATGTGGAACCACTGCATTAAGTTTCTTTTTTAGTTGATTTTTTGACAAATTGTTTTCCTATATGTAGGACAACCAATGCACTATTCAATGGCCAAGATCATGGCCACCTAGATCCAATGGCCAGGATTGATCTTAAATGGTAAACTCGAGATTCTATTTGAATGTCAATTTCAGGCTCCAAATCAAATGGTGACTGCTTTGTGTCCGTTACCTAAGTGGCTAGTTCATTTTAGAACCTTCGAGAGTGGATTTGGAGCTCAAATTAAGCTCTATAAATAGGGAATGATGAAGAACTCCTAGAGGTTACAATTTCTAAGATTTCAAAGCTTTCAAATCACAATATCGAGCAAATTTAAGTGCATACGATGCTTCCAAAGTCACAAAGTGAATGCTGTAAGAAGGAACCCAAAATTGGAGTTTTTTGCTTCAACTATTTTTCAATCACTATTGCTCCCTCTTTTTGGTACTATGGTGCCTCATATTTCTCTTAAAATTGTCTTTTATTTTGACAATTTTTTGTATTTCTTTCTTTGGGGTAACGGTATCCCAACAATTATGTAAAGGCCTGGGGTTTGAGTTGAGTTTGGAAAAACTCAAGTAGGTTCGGGATTAGCCATAGGTAAAATCCCAAGTATGTTTCAGGTGAACCGTACAAAAAACATCGGTTGTAATTTGGTGATTTGAGTGTTCTTTTCCCAACACTAGTTGGGGGTGGATGTAGGCTTGATTTTGAGTCGAACCACCTTAAAAATCTTTTGTCTACTATTCTTTCTTATTCTTGCTTAAAAGATTTAAGTTTTAATTGAAACCGAAAATCAAAAGAAAATTTTATTTACCATAATTCACCCCCCTCTTGTGGGATTGTCTAAAAGCACAAAAGCCTTCAATTGATATCAGAGAGAGGAATCCCAAATTACGTAACGTCACGTAGGAGATCCACTTGTGCTAAGGGAAGGCTTTCTCACATTCATTGTGGTTTTGTTATTTTTTGTTTTATGGCTTCATCTTTGGTTGATATGGATGCAACCTTGTTTGAAGGTTTTTCTTCAATTCGGCCTCCCTTATTTAGAAGAGAATTTTACTTAAATTTGAAAAACTGTTTTAGAATTTTTATTCAATCTATAGATTTAGAATTATGGGAAGTTATGACTAAGCCTTGTGAACTTTTCAGAAATTCTTTTACTAATGCAGTGAAGCCCTTTAATGAGCTTAATGTTGGGCATAAAACATTGACTCAATTGAATGCTAGGGCGTTGAACTACCTTCATTGCGGAATTTCTCTTAGTGAATTTACTCAAATTATAAATTTGCATATGAAATTTGAGGTGTGGGAAAAACTCGAAGTAACTTATGGGGGTACCTCGCAAGTGAAAGAGACGATTATCAACATCCTTACCCATGACTATGAGCTTTGTAGAATTAATGCTGGTGAGAGTATTAAATGTATGTTTTTAAGATTTAATGACTTAACAAATGGCTTGATAAATCTTGGAAGGGCATTCTCAAATGGAGACTTAGTAAGGAAAATTTTGAGAATTCTTCCAAAGGAATATGATCTCCTGGCAACGACTATTAAAGTAGCTAAACATGTCAACAAACTTTCATTGGATGAACACCTTGGGCTTCTCACTGCCAAAATAGAGATGACTAAGAGACTTATGGAAGAAGTTTCTACAAGCAAGTTAAATCATGAATGGAAGAAGGAAGAACCCATGGCCTTCAAAGCAACCAAATGTGATTCGGATTCCACTTCTACCTCTTCCATGGATTTAGAGGATGAGGTAAGTTTTCATGTTAATGGTTTAGCAAAAAATTTGGTAAAAGGAAATGACAAATAATACTTTTTAATTTAAGCCAATTATCTTTAATAAGAATAGTGTTAAATAAGTTATTACTAAAAGTTTTAGGTAGTTTAAAGATGTAGCTAATGAAAGAAAAAGGGTGGAGGAGAAGGAGAAAAAGAGAAAATAAACAGAAGAGGGAAGAAGAAAGTCTCAATTCAAAAGAACAACAAGAAAAAGAAGAAAAAATTGTGTTGGTCATAAGGAGAGTAGTAAGAAAAATAAAAAGGAGACTTACTATTGAAATAAGAATCAAGAAGTGGAAGAACATACTAGAAAGATACTACAATGAGTGAAAATAAATAAAATATTGAAATTATATTTTTTTATTGAATTTATTAATTTTTATAATGGAATTAGTGGTTTTATTTTATTGTACAAGTTAAGAATGCTATGATAATTAATTATGGTGGTTTAAAGTTGTCTTATAGTAAAATATAATTGAATTTAGGGCTTATGATTTTGTTTGGAGGTGAGTCTACTATATGATTAGACTCAACATAGAATATGACCATCAATAATTTGTTTAAAGAGTTAATAAACATATCATACAATTTAGAGAATATATAATACAATTAGAGTGAAGTTGGTTCAAGAATAAAGGTTATTGTGTGGTCCAACAATCTCATCATATCATAGTTGGAGCGATCATAATCTACCATGAGTTTTTCATAAAATATGATCTGATAAAGGTCAAAGAGTAAGATGGGATTTTGATAACCATATATAGGGAGTTGAAGGAATCACACATTTTAATGGAGAGGCCATATAATATAATAAGTGAAGAATTAATAACAACGATTATGTGAGATGAAAATTGTACAACACGTTAAGGGAATCATATAGTTGATGTTTTTGTAGTAGGAGAGAATGTAGAGAGAATACTTTGGGGTATATAATCTTAAGGAATTTTAGATATTTTCATTATTAAAGATTATATAGTAACTCATGTGCATGCATCTATGACTTTGTAGAAAAACAAAAAAGAAATGGAAGGTGGATTAAGAATCTTCACCTTAAATTTAGGTTGAAAAGTTTGATAATGGTGATATAAATATAATACTAAACTAATAGATAATTTATGCTTAATTTAAGATATCTTATAAGCCATTTTATATTGTGTATTTTGATATATGACATAGTTATCTTGGTAAGAAGTATTTGTATTACATTAGCTCATAGTTTTTAAATTTCTGTGGATCTTTTATATGTTTATTTTATGATAAGGCACATACATTAAATCATATAGATGTCATGAGAACTAGTTTATATTAGAAATATAATATATAGATTTTATTTTAAGTTATGGCATGATATTTGAAATAAGTTTAGATTAAATAAAATTAAATAAAAAAAAATATTGAGTTTTCTTGAAACATTATCCTCATGTTATATGAATACATAGTTCCATTGGAATGTGTAGTGTGTTCAAGATACTTATTGGATATTGGCTCATCAAATTATTTAGTGTCATTAATACTTTATGTTTGGTGGCTTAGGTATTAGTTTAAGACCTTGTACCTAAATGGATAGTTTGGATAATATTATAAGTATTTTTTTAGGAAAATAAAACTATTATTTTATTTTAATGATAATGGAAGAGATTGTTATAATCCTTTATCCAAACTAGATAAGGTTGTCTTGATAATCAAGTATGTTATCCTTGTAAGTGTCATATATATAACCCTTAATTACCAACTTCTTGAGGATGTTGGATGCATTAGATTACTTCATTAAATAGCTTACTTAAGTTGTCTAATAATTTAACCCAATTATTAATCTTGATGTTATAAATTGTTTCATTATCAATCTTTGTCTCTTTGCAACCCATGTACAATAATGTAATCATGTGCTTGATTTGCATAAGATTAGAGCGTAGTTGTGGTGACCAAGCTTGGCTTTCTTGGGATCAGGTGTCACATTCTCTATTTTTTTATTTTTTCTTAATACTTTAATTTTGAAATGTACTTTTTATAAAAAAATTAAGTAAATACATTATGTTTCAAAACATTTGGTATGCTTTCATGTCCAAAACAAATGAAAAAATATGCCTAACCTTCGAAATCAATTTTATGTGAAGCCAAATATATGAAACAACATAATGATCATATTACAAAAGGCAATTAACATGTCCAATAAAACCAAATAGTTGTCTAATTTATTATAAAACATTTGAGGCTTAACGAATAAGAGGGGTTGATTGAAATGTTTATTTAAGAAAATTTTCATTTCCAAAAATTAGTAAAAAAAACTTTTCGACCTTAAATTTTTTTTTATTGATTAAATAAAATTTCTCAATAATAAACGAAATACACGCTTGGTTTTTTAGGTACTTCAACCAAAACCTGTGCCTACATTCACTCTCGATCTCGGATCGGGCTTCCCCTAACCATTTTCTTTTTGCTGAAGCAATAGAGATAAACCAAATACACATCAGTGTTTTAATGAAACTAAAATTAGAGAAATTTAGGTTACTCAAAAAAATTTAATACTTTACCATTTTTTTGTTTACAAAACTCCCTACATCATTTAATTCTTTAAATAAAATAATATTTAAAAATTTAAATGTATTAAATCTAAAATAAGATAAATGAAAAATATAATACAACAAAATCAAGTAAAAGCAGTTAAAAAACTATAAAAAATAAAAATATTTGTAACAGTTAAAAAAATAAATATTTAATTAGAAAAAACTTTTCAGAATGAGTGTAACCAAGTTTGTTCTCTCTCAATCTTTCCATATTTTGAATTACTTCAAAAATGCTAATTTAAATAACTATAAAAAAATAATAAATTAATATTTCAACATTTAATAAATCTAAAATATGATAAATTAAAAAAAATGCAATATAACCAAATCAAATAAAATGGAGTGTATCATCATGGTTCATCAAATAAGATATAAATCAAAATGTCTCGTAAGCAATTCAAAAAGCCAAGAAAATGAAACATTTGAAAATATAAAAATAAATATTAAAATAAAAATAGCTCTTTGAGATGATTCTAGTGATATTTGTTATATTTTGATTAGGCATTATATAGGATTATTGTGAATTATCAAGAAAAATAAGCATATAGATGTACAAAGTATTCTTTATTTTTTAAATAAATATACATTAAAGCTAAGACGAGATAAAATGAAACAATGTTATATAACCAAATAAATGCGAGATAGACCTCACACAAAAGGAGATTATAGTTTGATACTAACATAACAAAATAAAGGAAAAAATTTAAAGAAAAAAATTAAAATGTATAAGAAAGTTGCATTCAAAAAACTTAAGGAGATAGTATAACATCTGTGATCATCAAATAAGATATGAATTGAAATATTTCATAAAGCATGCCAAACTATTAAAAATAAATGACTCAAAAACAAATAAATAAAATTTTAATAAGGTAAAGCTTGTTTAAATGACTCCAATGACTTTTGTTATAAAAGAAGAAAATAATAAATAATAATAACAATAAAACTTTTTAATATTAAGAAAACACATATTAAAGTAGGAAAGAGATAAATCAAACCAGCATAATCTAAGCAAATCAAAGTGATGTAATCCTCATACGAGAGGTAACTTAAAGTTATATTGTAATATAACTAAATCAAAACAAACAATTTGAAGAATTAAGATAATTTTATAGGAAAATTACATTCTTAGATACCAAGGTGATAAGGTATGGTATCCTTGATTATCAAGTCATATATAAATGGAAAAATATATTAAAACATGCTAAAATCTTAGAAAAAATATTTAAAAATATAAAAAAAATTTAATTAAAGAGAGCTCAGTGAGATGAGGCTAACAAGGTTTTTTTTAATCTTAATCAAGCCTTATTTAGTATTACTACAAATTATGAATATAAATAATCAAAAATAATAATCTTTTGTTATTTAAATATTCAATGAAGATATGTTAATGCAAAGATGATATAAATAAAAGTTATTTAACAAAACCAAATATAAATGATATATGTGCCACATGATAGGAAATTTCGAGTTGCATAACAATATAGCCAAATTAATGTGAAACATTTACAGAAATGAGATAAATTTTACGAGAAAGTTGTGTTAAATTATAGAAATCCAAATATCTTAAAAAGCGAACAAAAATTAAAAAATAAAATGTTTAAAAATTCAAGAATGTAAATTTAATAAAATAGATCTCGTGTAGACGAGTTCAATAATATTTATTTTCTCTTGGTTAGACTTAGCTTAGAATTATTGTAAATTGTAAAGACAAATAAGAGTAAATATGTATTAATGCCAAAAATTTATAAGTAGAAATAATAAAATATGACCAAATCAAAGTGATGTTAAGTTTACATGAGTGGATAATTTGAGTTTCATAGAAATATAATGAAATAACAGTGAAACATTTCAAGAAATCCAAATATAATAAAAATCCAAATATCATAAAAAGTGAACAAAAATCTTAGAAAATAAATATTTTAAAATTCAAAAATGTATATTTAATAAAATAGATATCTTGTAGACGAGTTCAATAATATTTATTTTATCTTGGTCAGACTTAGCTTGGAATTACTGTAAATTGTAATGTCAAGTAAGAGTAAATATGTATTAATATTAAAACTTTTATAAATAACAACAATAAAATATGACCAAATTAAAGTGATGTTAAGTTTACGTGAGTAGATAATTTGAGTTTCATTAAAATATTACTAAATAAAAGTAAAACATTTCAAGAAAAGAGATAAATTACATGAGAAAAGTTGTATTCCAAAATACTAATGGAATAAATTAAGAAAAATATAATATAATAAAATCTAAGTGATATTAAATTTACATGTGTAGAGAATTTGAATTTCATCATAATATAATAAAATATATTTTTGTGAAATGAGATAAATTATTTCAAAAAAGTTGAATTCAAAATAAATATGCAGGATGTGTGCATCAACCTTTTAAGAATCAAAATATCTTATAAGAGTGCAAAAACCATGGACAATAAAATATTTACATTTATAAAACTTATTAAACTAGAAAGGTGATGATGTTTGATATGTCTCAATTAGAACTTGTTTGGATTTATTTTAAAATATCAATTTAAATAAGTGCAAATAATAATAAATTAATATTTTAATATTTGATAAATATATAATAAAGTTAAATAAGATAAACTAAAAGAATTTATAAATCTAAATAAAATCTATGTAAATGTCAAACCATAGAAGAGTTAGAGTTTCATAATAATATATCCAAACTAAAGAAAAATCTTTGATCAAATAAGCTAAATTATTTAAAAAAACTTGTATGGTAAAGTTATCCTCCAATGTCCTAATATCCTCATTGATGGAATCAAGTATGAGTAAAAACATCTTATAAAGCAAGAAAAAAATATAATAAAAAATATATAGAAATATTAAAATAAATATTTAATTAAATAAAGCATATTGAGACAAATAAAACAAACTTCTTTCTTCATCTCATTAAAAAACATTTTATAGAAAATACAAATTACAAAAACAAATAAGCATAAATAATAATAAAGTATCATCTTATAATAAGTAAATATATATTATAATTAAAATGAGTTGAATTAAAATAATGTATCGCAACTAATAAAAGTGATTAAAAGGTCACATTGGAGGAGATGTAAAGTTAATAAGTAATATAACCAAATCAAACAAAAAAATTTGTGGAAAAGGGATAGATATTATAGAAAAATTGTGATCCAAGATTCTAAGAAGATCTAATGTGGTATCATTGACTATCACATGATGTTTGTATTGAAATGACTTACAAAGCATATAAATACTTTTGAAAATAATTTTTTTAAATTATAGGAAATGAAATTTTAATTGAGTGGAACTCTCTAAGTATTTGTTTCATCTCCATTGAAACTTGTTTATAAGTTTTTTAAATTACCAAAGTAATTAAAGACAAGTAATAGTTAATTGTTATTTTAATATTATGTAAATATATGTTAAAGCTAAAGCCAGATAAATTAAAATATTATAATACAACAAGACTATAGTGATGTAAGGTTACAAGAGAGAAGATTTAGAGTTTCATAGAAATATAATAAAATAAAAGCAAACAATTTAAAGAATTGAGATAAATTGTATAGGAACATTTAATTTCAAGTTGATTTGGTGGTTGGTGTAACATTGTAAATCATCAAATTAGGTAGAAAATAAAATACCTCGTAAAGAGTGCCAAAATGATTGAAAAAAATATTTAAAAATAATTAAAAAATAATTTTTAATTAAATGGTGCCAATGAAGTCGAGTTTAATGACTTTTGTTTCATCTTAATGAGACCTCATATTTTATTATTAAGAAATATCAAAATAAAAGAGCATAAATAATCATAAGCTATTATTTTATTTTTAACTAAATAATTATTAAACTTATAATGATAAAAATTAAAGCAATATAACATAAGAAAATCAAGAACATATGAATGTAGCACGAGAGATAAAGTTTACTAGAATGTTGCATTCCAATATACTCAAGAGAATGAGTGTAACTTTCATGATTATCAAATTAGGTAAGAATTATAATATTTTTATTAGGAATACCAAAATATCAAGTAAAACTATTTTAGATTACAAAAATAAATAACTTTTTTAAAGAGCAATTATAATGAATATTAAGAAATAACTTGGGGTCTCCTACGTCGAGGAACACAAAGGAAGACAAAAAAACTAGGAGAATAAACTAAAATTCCATTTCTCTTTAGAAAAGTGTTTGTTCTTCAAGTAAGCAAATTTATTGCGTTCAATTAAACCGTAAGTGACACTTTCTATTTGGGTTTGTGCATCTACAAAGAATGACCAAATATTATCTTTCTTCTTTTATTTCCTTGGAGGTTGTGTTGCATGTGGCGACACAAGACATTGTCAAAAGGATAGTTAAACTTTACACTTAGCTCCTTAGGTGCAAACATTACCAGAAGCATTGTCTTGAGGTAAATGTTTGATTTTCCCCTGCAAAGAACAAAAGAGGTGTTTTTTCCCATGATTTCTTAAATATAGAATCTTAACTATTTCTTATGAGGCTATATATTTCTTTTGCTAGATTCTTATATTGAAAAGGTTTAGGCTGCAAACACTAAACTCATATTCCATTATTATAATTACAAGAATAGTCCTTTAACACATCAAGTGAGGTCAGATATATTGATTTTAAGATGCTATTGTTTCTATTCATTAATTGCTTTTTTTTATCTAATGTTGTTAAAGCCATTTCTAATAATCAATAGTCATTTTTTTGTTCTATATTTTTCTCTTTTTCATAAGAAAGATTTTAGAAATCTACTTCCTCTATAGAATCGCAAAGTGAACTTCTTCATATAACCAAACCATCTAGATTGATTTTCTTTAGAATTGTCTTTAATTGATAGAATGCCAGCTTTCTCCTTTATAGTAAGTCACTCTTCATACTTAAAAGCATTATCTCTTATAGTAATTATTCTTTTTGTGTGTTTGTATTCACATATTGACATTTGATACCATGTAATCCTATAAATTTGCCTTTACTCTTTAGTGTGATTTTTTTATTACAGAACACTCAGAAGTATGTTTTATTTTCATCTTATTTGTTCAATGCTTGGATCATATTAGTGACATTTTTTGTTAATTCTTTTATCATTTTGAAGTATAGGTTCAAAATAAGTAAATTTTGTATTGTTTCTTTTGTTTATGATAACTATTACAATCAATATGTCTTTGGATTACTTGTCTAAATATTAATTCCATATATTTATTATAAGAACTAAAAATGCGATACCATTTCAACTTCAGAGTCATTATTCATCCGCTCAGTTTTGTTTTATCTATTTGCTTAGTCTTAATTTTTCTTTATCTTTTTGCATAGTCTTATCAATTAGTATTAAATGATTAGCAAAATGCATATTAATGGTTTATCTTGAATTTTATAATTACATCAATAATTAGTGTAAAATTGAAGCTGTCTTTCATTGCTTATGCTGTCAGAAAGTTTGATGAAAGAAGAAGTGCAAAAGTACTTATGAAGCATTATCTTTTTATGTGCAAAAATGGGAGTTGTGAGAAATATTTAAAATGTTTTCGATGCTTTCGGTGCACAGGTATAAAACATTTTTGAAATTAGGTTTACGAACACATCCAAGGACTTAAAGCATAGCCATAATGAAGTTCGATTGCAATAAAGAAATCTTTAATATGTTCTCCTTATGCGTGAGAAATTATTTTTTAATATATGCAATTTTAAATTTTTTATTCTTTTCTAATACCTTATCAAAATAATGCCTCCTTATACACTCATTATTTATTTGTTGTACATGTTTTTCATAATTTCAATATGTCCAATGCTGGCTTCTTTTTTTCCTTTTCTAATGCCTTTTCGAGCATGTGAGGGAAATATTATGATAAATAATTAATTTGAGTTCATGATGATTCTCTTGTAGAATTAAGAAAATGTTTTTTCCTTTAAGTAATAAAAAGAAACTATTACAGTCATTTTATGTTCTTCGTTAAGCTCTTTAATCTCATAATAAACATTCATTATATTATCTTTCATAGACTTATCCAAAATTGTACTAACTCATTTCTATTTCAATTCTTACTTGAGTATTGAAGTTTGAATCCTAAAATTGGTAATACCTTGGTTTTTTGAGAATGTGCTTAGTTTTTTGAACAATAACATTTATCTTCTTATGATTCATGATGTTAATTAACTTAGTCAAATTTATGATTTAATTCTAGCTTCTTTAAATTATTTCTCTATACGTATCCATGCATGATGTTGTAGGAATCCTTACTTTTTTTTCAATTAACTCATTGTTGATCTAACCATCTTTGTTAATCTGTTAGTATATTTAAACAATATAACACATTGCTTTTTAGAACTCCTAAGCATTAGATTTAACAGAATTTTGGACATACATTGCCATGGGTTAGCTACCTTGAGGATAATGGAGAGGGACAAGTCACAGAAATAGATGGTTGGGAGGCATCCAAGATAAATGGAAAGATACACCATAGAGTTTCCTAGAGGTCAACCGAAAGAATTGGGAAGGAGAGATGGACAAGTGGGTTTTTAAGTATATACTGTAAGCTAAGAGAAATTGCCTACGTGAAATATTTTACCAACTTCAAATGCCTAGATGAAAGCTATGAAAGTTTATGGGCTTAAACCAAATGATCTTAAAACAACCAAAATGGAATTTTTTTCATAATACTATTTAGTATTGCAAGAGTTATGTTGTTCTAATGATTATACAGAAATTAAAGTTCTCAAGCATGTTATTGATTTTTCTTGTTTGTTTTGAAAGTTTATTCTTTTAATTATGTTTTGCTTATTTGTATAATCATATTGTTGAGTTGGATGTGACTCTTGAATTATTTATGGACCTTCATATCATTGGTGATCGAAACCTCAAAAAATTTGCATTTTTTATGTTGTGCACTGTATTCGGCACATGAACAAAAAGCATAGAGATGAAGCAAAAAATAGGAAGCTTCAAAATATTTTATTTCTCATTACTACAGGTGTGTGATGTCATAGTCTATTTTTGCTAATTTTTCTTAGTTTCGTTGATTATAATAACTGATGCATGATTTCTTGTTTGAAGGGAGAGGAACAACTGAGGGTGAGGAGGTCACTTGTTGTACTGTGTGATCTTCATCGACAAAAAGTATTGATCGAACTGCTAATGTTATTTGCAATACATGCTTTCACAGTTCTTGAAGGTTGATATTTTCCTTATCTCTGCAATTGGTTAAGTCCCATTAGTTATCTTATTATGCCTTTTTTATTGCTTCTTTTTGGTGAACACATGGTCATGGTAATAAGCTATCTTATTCATTGTAATGTGCTATCTTACTTGAAAATATTCTAAGTTTTGGTGTTTTAGTTAAGTGCTTAAGCATAAGGTAAAAGAATTAAATAGAAGAATTCAATCTCCAAGAGTGAGTTTCATGTTTAAAGGAGAGAGAGTAAATGACAAGTCAAAACTTAACAAGATGAAACAAACTTTTTTCCCCAAGTGAATGGTATGATCAAAGGGGAAATACTTAGTACTTAGAAGTTATAAATAAGATTTTCACTTTGCAACAAGATAAGATGAAAAGGAAAAAGTTATCAACCTCCATACAATGGGTTAGTGATGAAATTAGGAAGGAAAGGAAGAATTGTTTTTGCCATTTGTAGCCTTCACATAATGGAACAATAATGAAGGAAATAAAAAGAGAAAGTAAGATTTATGCTTCTCAAAGCATGCTTACTATGGAATGGTGATGAAGATCCATGTAATAAAAAGTTCACATAGATGTCTAACTCAACAAAAATTGATTCAAATGATGTGAACCAAAGCAAGTTGAAATGGTTATTTCATGTAATGAAAAGGCACTTGCATTTTTATTACTTGAGCATTACTCAAAAACCATTTAATATAAAGAAATGATTAGGACTGATTATGCTAATAACTTTTATTGGCCTATTTTCATGGGTTATTAACATATGAAATATAACTATCTAAATAAACATCAACATAACTTGTCAACTAGCTCTATAATATCTAAATATGAATCTCCCATTAAACATTTCATGTTTTGAGTTATTGTGGCACATTGGAGGATTTGTTGAAGTATGTTTGGGCTTAATATCATTGCAAGACTAGGCTTTCGGATGATATATAGTCTGACTAAAAAAGTTCAAGGCCTAAGTTTTAGGTACACTCACATAGGTTTGACTTATATTTTCTTAAGAGAATTTCATATCTCGAATGATGATCCATACTCGATAAGGTTAGGTTAAGAAACTTAACAATATATGGATTTGCCATGAGGTTTTCATGTCTTAAGAAAATATCAATTATTGAATGATCATCACTAACATTGACTTGTAAGGAGGAAATATATTCAACTACAAACTAGATGTAATTAACTTAAATAGTTGATTTGTAAATGTTATGTGAGAATAGTTATGTTGATTTTCTATCGAAAGAAATAAAAAACCAAGTAATTTGGAATTTGATAAAGGACATCAAATAACTTTTGATTGATGAATTAGCTCAAGAGATGACTACTTTTAAGATAAAATTTGTTTAGTTAGCCCTCAAATAAGTCTATACTTTTAAAGTACAATTTTATTAGTTCTTAAGATATCTAAATATTATAATTAAACAAAGAGCTGACTTCGTTTAAGTTAACAAAATGTTGAGAATGTAAAATCATGATGCTAAGGATGAAATTTTGTTCATAACTTTAGTGAAAGTCAAATAATACCTTTGATAGTTAGGACAAGAAGAAAAGTGTGTAACTTTTAGCATATATAGATCCTTTTTATGTGATCCTTACTCTTTGATTGTTGGAGCTCAACATCTTCCTCTTTATGAAGTTGATAGACATTTGGTGCTAGAATATCCTTGATCAAGTACAATTCTTTCTAGTTTGAAGCAAGCTTATGGAGGCTTTATTAGTGTTGAGAGCTCTTATATTATCTAAGACTTATATTGTCAAAGAACAAAATCTTTGATCTTGAAAGGACAATTCTTAGTAAGTAATATTTTTTCATGTTTTACTTCATATTTAGTTTCTTTACATGGTCTCTAAGACACTTTTCCTTGATTAGGTCCAACTTTTGATGTGCTAGTTTCAAGTTCAAGCTTTTAAACTTGTTAAGTGATTGACCTTGATAGTAATTATAGCTTTGAATCCTTAGAAAAACTTGACATGTTGCGAAATGTGTAGTTCAATATGCTCACAATATGTCGAGGAGGTCACCTACCTACCCAACTTTTTTAGCATCAAGACGAGGCATTAGAATTTTTAAGATGTCGTTGTTCATTGCTGTGGCTTGTCCATCTATGTGAGGATGAGAACTTGAGGCATACTTAAAAAAACAACCATACATTTTTCATAAATCTGGAAATTTTTTAGATTGGAACATTATTGTGTCATTTGTAACAATTGCTATGGAAATATTAAACCTATTATAAATGTTTGTCTAAAGAAAACTTTAAATCTTATTAATAGTCTTGCCAATAAGAGGCTTCACTTTGATCCATTTTTAAAGGTTGTTAACCACCATGAGAAGGAACCTCCTTCCATTTCTATCTATTTATAAGAGAGTTTATGCAAGAAAAGGGTTAGCCAAGCTTGTCCTTATTGTTAATATTATTATCAATATTATTATTACTATTATTTCTCCTTGGTCGTAGCACTACAAAAAGCTTTAAGGCATCATAGTGATGGGTAATTAGCTCATCATTTTAGATTAGACCATGTGTAATGGATGGGCCCTTATGAAGTCATCCAAGAGGGAGTGTGACATGTTAAATTTATGATTAAGGATGTTTGGAAAAGTATTAAAGGATTGCATTCTTATTTCTTCACTTAGTGAAATGCCCAATATTGTATGCTCTCAAATGATTTCATCTAAGAATTATGGTTTCAAAATATTATAATTTTTTTAATAATATGTCAAACTTATCTAAGGTTGTCTTAGTTACTAAGATTTTTGAAAACATAACTGTTAGCTTGATGTAAAATTTTAAATGTCATAGGTGAACACATTTGTGTTTGTCTTGAGATAGGATTTTTTATAATATTGTTAATCAAATAAAGTATATTATTGGATGTATCACTTGACCTTTTTTAGATCTTACTTTATAAGGTTTAAAATCCCAAACTTTAGATAAGTGTCATAGGGATTTATCAGTAAGAAAGCCTTTTAGGTCGAAGAACTAAGTGATTTAGTAACTCAATACTCAACTTCTTAAGATGAGAAAAGTCTTCGCTAGAATCTATATAATTGGATAGTAGATCCACTTCTTGATTTTGTTCTTAATGAATAAAAAAATAGATCTATAGTATCATACTTTTGGAAAAGAGGCAAAGCTAGTATTCATAGGATTTTTGTGTAAATCTTAACTTTTTAATAAGACACTACTTATTAGTTAGTTGGAAACTACTAAAGATTTTTAAGTACTTCATTTGTAGCCTTCAAGAAAACTAGTGACTTGCAATTAAGGCTTCATGCTTAGCCTGTTTGTTGGTGATAATGAAAACAATTATGATAACATCTTTAAGCTTTACTTGCTAAGAGCTAAGAAGGATTGAACTAATGCTACAAGTCTCACACATGAATACTCCATAAAAAAAGGTTGGCAAAAGTTTATAAGGGTCTTAGGTTTTGAATCAAAAGAGTTTCTCTCCATTAGAAAACCTTTAAGAACTTGAGATTTCATAAATGAAAAGGAAATGAAGTTAAGTTCAAACTCGTTATGCTTAATTACCCACTTTTGCAACCTATTTATATCATCTATTGGTTGAAGGATGTGCCTCATAGGTTTATTGGTTGTCACATCTATGATGTGAATGTTTGTATAATTGATAGGTTAACATAATTAAAGCTAGAATTAGATGCTCTATAAGAGAGTATCTTATCTCTACATCTTTCTGAGTGAGAGTAACATAATTGTTGAAATCAATTATTCTCTTGAATTAAAGCAGAGTTAATTATAAAACTTGAAGCAATTAGATATATACATAAAGACTCCTTAAGGACTAGATTGCTCAAGATTGGAGGCTGAGATAAGTAACAATTAAGCTCTAGAAAAGCCTTTTAACAATCTTCGATTTACTATTGTCTAAACGTATTGTAGAATACCTTGATGAATTGTTGAAGTTTCTCCTCATGCTTGAAAATAAAAAGGGTGAACCTGATAATTTTTTTAACTAGATATTGAGCATCTTGATGAGCTTTTTAGGAAGGCATGTTTATCAAATCCGTTACCAAGTCTAGATTTACTTAGGTTCCTTTTTTTGAGACCATGAAGTTAAGAAACTTTCTCAATAAAGTGCTAAAATTATTTTCAAAATATTTAGTCCCATGGTACACTTTTTACATGTCTTTAAAGATCCAATTTTTATTAAAGATTGTTTACATAATGTTCTAAATTTTAGCATCTCTAACTTTAGAAGATAAAAGAAATCATCAATTAAAAAATAGCTCTGGCATTATTTAAATCAAATGACATTTGTCAAAACGTCACAAAGTAATTCTAGCTCATGTCATTTCTTTCTCTATCTTTTGACTTTGAAAACACATTTTTTTAAATAAAAAAAAACTTTTTATGATCATTTTTAAAAAACCATAGTAAAACTAATATAAATTTTTATATTTTTAAAATTATAACAAAATCAATATAAAAAATTTAACATTCTTTCAAAAGGTAAGTTCTTAAATCACTACAAAAAGACAATAACTAACAACTTAATAGAAACATAACAAACTACTAAATAAGATAGAGCATGATCTATCGTTCCCTTTGATTGTAATATCCATATTGAGAGAGCAATTATTTGAATAATATTTTGATATTTTAAATTATCATTTGCTTAAATTAATAAAAAAATCATAATCATAGGTTCGATTTATGATCTCAAGAAGAGAAGATTTATAATATCCAAAATATAAAGAAAATTGAATTATTGTTACTTTTAATTATTTAGAATTTTAAAGAATTTTTGAAAACTTTAAAGTAACATTTCATATTATTCAAAAGTTGTATAGCACAAAAGGAGCAACCCCTAAATCGAAGGAGACAAACTAAGAAATAAAATGATAAATTATTTGAATATAATAATAACATGTTGAAATTTTTTTTGAGTATTTAAATAGAAGATCAAAGATTTATAAGGATTAACTTATAAGCTTCAAAAATTTTTTAAAATAATTAAAAATATTACATAAACTCACAAAATTATGAAATTTTATTAAGGTATAGAATTTACAAGTATAAGCATAGTAAAAATTTTGTGTCTAAAAAAGTATGCATGATAGTCATTGAAGCAAAAGTTAATGAGGATATAAAAATATATTAGGTTTGGTTAAATTATTAAAAAATATTAAATACCATTAAAATATATGAAATTTGGAAAACAGGTGGAGTTGGTCAAGAACAATCATACAAAATTAATCACTAAACTTTTGAAGTTCAATTTATTAAAAAAAGCAATAAATCTTAGAGTTTCCTAATTTTGATTAAATCTTATTTTTAAATTTTCCAAACCTTAATATACTGACAAAATTGACATGACAATAACCTAATTTTTTGCAAAACTATTAAATTCCAGGCGATATGAAGGCAAGACATCACTAAACTGAAGGGGTCTAATTGTTGAAGGGAAATGAAGCATAGATATTTAGTATGAGAGGATGACCATGGATGATGAGGGTGCTTTGAATAAAATTAAAACATTTTGATCATGGTTGACAGCTTAAAGAGAATAGGGAGAGAAGTAGTGTTGTTAAATTATTAGAAAGAGTTTAACTAGTCAAGTAAGGGAATTAAGAAATAATCTTGGAAATTGGGAAAGATATAATGTAGTAAGTGTAAAATACTTAAAATGAAGGAAATAAGGATCATATAAAGGCACATAATTCGATATCTATTTTAAAGGAAGACCTTTAAAAAAGGAGTTGAGATAGCAAGCTTATACATCTATACATACTTAGTATTATATAATGCTTGGCAAGTATAATAAGCAATTAATTGAAATCTATCAAATTCAAAGATGATTGACATTCATGCTTGTATTTCTTGTGTTTTCTTATATTTTACTAAGCATCATATGATCATGATTTTGTTATAGATGTTTAAAACATGTTACAATAATATCTATGATGATAATGGCCATTAGAAAAAGATGAAAAAAATGCAATGATTATTCTTAATATATTTAGAAAAGAGAAAAAAGGAAAATAAATTAATAACAAAGGTTGCTAAAAGGTAAGGTATGATTCTATAAGTTCAATGATGTTAGTTTTCAAAAGTGATGTTTATCATATAAAGAGCTTAAATTATGATAAAAAACTAATTTATTGTTGATTCAATTTGGTTGTGTGTCTAGAAGATCAATTAGTTTGACTATTCACTTGCTAAGGGGTTTGATGAAGAAATCTAGAAGGTAAATGATAGAAGCCTGATAACAGTGTTTTGAAAGGCCTTGTGATAGGCAAAAGCTTAGCGTTAGATATATTGAAGTTATGAAAGCATGCATATAAAAGTAATGATGCATATGTGCATTCAAGTATTGTTGATTAAAGGTTTCTCAATGGTAATTTTTTTCATTGGTTCTATATTCACAATGGTGCATTCTTATTTTTAGTATTGATGATGCTTTTGTTGATAGCACTAAGAAAGAGGTTATTTTATTATGTTTAACTAAACATTGAATTCATTTTTAATAAAACCCAGAAGTGTACAATTACTATGGATTACTATTATATGATACTAAAATATAAAAAAAATGAGAGATTTCATTATTTCTAATATAAATTTTTAAAAAAATAGAAAAATTTATAGGATGGTTATAATCTAATTCAAACATGTTGAAGGAATTGAGGAATGCTTTTGTTATACTGTGTGATCAAAATATCTTACACATGTTTACATATAAGTTTTTTAAAATCAAGTGGAATAAACAATATTATATGATTTTAAATATTGCTTGTGAATTTAAGTATACAAATAGAACATGTGGTAGATATACTCGAAATTATATGATTAGAAATAATCAAAGTGATAAAAATGTTATTGCCAGGAGTGTTTGGTTGTAAGATTTGAACATGTTAATTTTGGATCAATTAATTCTTTAAGAGAGAAGAGTTATCATAATTCTCTCATCCAATGGTGGAAGAGGAAGACCAAAAAGAGGTGAGAAAAAATTAATATAAGGGACTTGAAATTTTTGAATCTTAATATCTCATCAATATGGTGCAATGGTGTCATAGAATTCATGTAATGGTCTTGGATAAATGGGATTGTAATGCAATCCACACTCAAAGGTTTGGGGTAGTGTCTAGTTGCAATGTTTGGGCTTTTATGTCCAAGGCCAAACTATGAGGACTTATGAAATGTGTTTGAAATTCAGAGTAAAGTAATGCTAATGCAAATGTTGTAATAAAAATGAGAACTAAAAATGTATGCAATAAATTTTGAAAGACATGTATTTTATACCTAATTACAACTACGACATATGTAAGTTATGACTTTGATGAGGCATGACGACCAGTTTAAAATAATAACTCAAATAATTGAAACCTTCTCAATTGCAAATCAGACAAATTAACCAAATTCTTGAAAGACAACTATCCTTTATCTAACAATTTCTTGGTAGATTCCAAGAAAAATTAGTTAATAAAATTAACTTTAAGCATGCTATTAAACTCATGCAAGAAAATTTAAATATAAGAGGAAATCTGAATTTAAATTTTTGTGGTGCAATGAAGACAAAAGTGACAGCACAATGAACACATATTGATTGAAACTATATTTTTTATAGCAAATTTTATAGGACCAACAAAACTAACATGAGAAAGATGTAAATCATGTTGTTCTTACTTTAACAGTTATATAGATACACAAAGAAATTGCAAGAAAGAAGTGTTAAAGCTAGTACAACAAACATGACTGACAAGATATGTCACGGGAAAGACTTGAGAGGTCCCTCTATACGTACACATGAAGCGACCAGCACCTCTGGTTCTTTAATCTCTGGTAATCTTGGGCTCAACAACAATGATTTCTTCTCTGAAAATGTCATAAAAAACAATATTAAAAAGAAAAACCTTTCATAATGGGATTTGGCCCTTATGAAGTTTTATATTGTGTCATTTCGTCAAGTCCATT
Organism: Vanilla planifolia; assembly: GCA_023846275.1. Classification (NCBI taxonomy): domain Eukaryota; kingdom Viridiplantae; phylum Streptophyta; class Magnoliopsida; order Asparagales; family Orchidaceae; genus Vanilla; species Vanilla planifolia. The sequence goes on along the minus strand of JAIUJO010000086.1, from coordinate 916,677 downwards.
ATTTTTCTATGTTCCTATGTCAACAGACAATTAATACATCTTATAAATGCATTAATTTTTTGTTAGAAATTTTTAATGATCAATGGATGCATTTTTTTCATTTATGCATGATTGGACATAATGAGTTTTGTTCTCATATAATTATTTTTGTATGTACATAATGTAATTTGTAAACGCATTAACTTCTTTTTGTACATATGACTATACCTATAATCCAAGACATATATTTGACATTGTCTACGCATGTATAGAAATAACTATTGTGGAGTGAATATTTTTACGGGCATTTCTCCCTTTGTGCACATAGAATTTTACATGCATTGCTTTATTTGTGCATATGCAGTTAGAAGGCAAGCATCTATATGTGCATTATGCATCAATAGATAAATCTAGTTTGCCTAAGTTGTTTTTGAATTTGTTGGAATTGAACATGCCCACAATTGGTGATGCTACTCATATGGTTTGAACATTCCCAACCATTAAAACTAATCATGTATTTGTTACAACAATAGGCATCTCTTCGTAATACCTAGTGACTAAGGCCTACATAACAAAATAAAACACATTTTTTTTTCAATTGTATTAAAAATACAAAATATGATCAAATATGTAGAAAAAAACAACACGACATTTTTTTATATATAATGGATGAGTATTAAAAGTTGTGGGATTTTGTTGCATTGAATTGAATTTTGTTGTTGTTATAAAAAGCATGTAACATATTCTAACTTTCATTTACAATTTCTCATTTGTGCAACGATAATGCTTTTGCAAAATGTGCATTTTTGTGTACAGAATTGAAGGAAATTTGTTAAATTACTCAAATTAGCTGTTTTTGTCAACATTTTTTATATTTATATATATGCAGAATAAGCAAAAATAGTAGATGAGAAAACATGAATTTGGAGTTTACCTTATAATTGAGTTTTAAGATATACTTGAATTTTTTAGTTGGTTTAAGCATAATCTAGTTGGGCCCGCTTAAGATGGTTCATCCAGTATGTTTTGTATTCAGCTCAATTTTCATTGTTTGGATGAGGCAATGAGTCAGATGCATGCACTCGACTGGTGAAACAACAAGCTTTGTTAATATCTATAAGATTGTGTAGCGCACTTTAGGTTTTATTATATTAGAGGTGGTTTATACTTTCTAGGTGATGGTAATAGTAATGATAAAAGAAAAAAAGACTAAAATGCGAAAAAAATATTACTTCAAACAAAGGTTTGGATTAGAATGTGATCAACCTAATAAATGTTAATGAGCATGACCATGTTGACTTTATGAGTAGTAAAAAAATGTATGAGATAAGGAACCTTGAGCATTATTTTGACTATGTAACATGTGCTAAATACAAGGACCGTGCAATTTAAAAAATCTTTATAGAATAACCACAAAATTTTATATGAACATATGAATACACCTATTTGGTTGTCTATTCTAATTATATGAAAACAAAGTAAACAATTTTAATGTAACCTACTAATAAAACAATTTTTTTACAATGGTTGCAATTTATATGTGACTAGAACTATGCATTATGTGGAGAGAGAACTATGAATTACACACAATTAAGGTTACACACTTATAAAATATCACTTGTATTGCATGTAAAACATTCAATTATTTATAAGTATAAAATCATTAACTTCAGCATACAAATATGAATAATAGTTTACTTTTAATTACAAAAAAATGCAATAAAAAATTATGCATAAGTGTGAATATTATGCATAAAGATTATAACCTATAAAGATTAGAGCAAAGTGAATGGCAATTTTTTCTTTAAGAATGTTTGAATGACATCAATCATCATGCATCATTTCTATTTTCCAAGAAACTCAAATTATTTTGATGCTTGTCAATCATGCACCCTTTTTTAGGGTTAGGAAGAGTGTTAGACACTTGTTAAAAGAATGTGCAATATATCCTAGAATTTTTTGGAGGATATGAGATTGTGCTTTTTGCAAATTTAGATTAGTGATGCAACATGCCACTGCTAATATATGGTCTTAAAAGCCAAGTTTGAGAGCTTGACAAGGATACAGTACCTTCGTTAAGAGTGCTTGTACTTCATGAAATTTTCCATTCGTTGAGATCTATTTGAATCCTCTTCTAAAGTAATTAGATTGTTGAAATGTGTAGGAAAGCATTAGAAAGGCTTTTGAGTTAAATATTTGAGTATAAAAATGCAATTTTAGTGGTAATGATGTTTAAAGATTATGGTGGTAATGTTGGAAAAATTTAGTGCTACTTGGATATGCTTCAAGTATATTGGATTTATTATACAAATTGTTGGGACATAAATTGAGGCACCATCTTTTGGAGTTCCTGCCATTCATTTAAGTTGCAGACATTTGCCCGATGTTCTTTCTAGTAAGGCTTTGTTAGGACTGATAAGCAAATTCATATTGTCAGTGTTTGACCAGTTATGCTACATGATGCTCATGCTTGGTAATAAAGAAGTTATTGTTGATAAAGGGTGACATAATTGAATATTAGAATGGGATTGTTTTAACAAGAAAGTGAGCTAAAAATGATGTTAGGGTGAGGGCAATAAAACTTTTGATTTTTTGGCAAAGCTTTGCCTTTGCCATGTGCTTTAAATAATAATTTGATTTTGGATAAGTCGACTATTTTCTTAATTGATATATTGATTATGATCTTGAACCAAACAGTGCAAAGTGATATAATTTTGTTCTCTAGTGAAAAACATAATTGTACTTTTTTTACAATTTAAAATTATTTGAATTATTTTTTAAGAAGATTGATGCTACGCCATAACATTGAACTGTCCCTTTTGAGGACATGGTTAATGTTACTTTGGTAACAAGTCATTTGCTTTTAAATTATTTCATCTTGATGTGTCTTGTCCTAAACTTTTTGCAACTTTCAAAAACATAATATCTTTTCAATATTATTATGTTTCTCTTGATCACATAAATTAGAATTAAATATTTTATACTTCAAAACCAATATCAACATATTTTCTTTGACTTGCACAAATTTTTGAAGTTTTTATTGGGTATATTGCATGATGACTATTCCAGTTAATTAATCCTTTATGTTTCACTGGTTACAATTTTTGCAGGATAGCTTTGTGTGGCCACCTAGCACAAGCATCAAGCATCACTCACGCCAATTCAATATTGTTTTAGGTGAAGACAAAAATAATGTTGCTACACTTTTCAATTCGGTACTTTTACTTTGCGAAGTTTGTACTTTGGTTAAATGAGTCCTCTATATTGATGTAGAGCTTGTTACATGTATTGAGGGGAATGTTATAAAATTTAAGGGTAACATATTTATTGATTGCAACTAGCTTGTGACCTTTTAATTAAGTATTTTGAATAGAATAATTTTTTTTATTTTTTTTTTGAAGTACCTACATAATTACTAATTTTTAGACTATTATTAAAATTAATTAAATTTGGGAAAAATGTATATAGGTTTTTGGTGTTCTGGGTTATTCTCAACTAAAGTTTCTTGAGTTTTATAATTGGCCATTTAGGTCTTTTTAAGTACCCCATAGTACAAAAGTAGGTTCATACACCTCAACAATGTTAAAAAGCAAAGTTAATATAGAAATCCGCTTCTTTCTATATTGGCGAAACCTTAAACCCTTTACTAATTTTAAGGTTGTTGAAGTTCATGGAGGTGGAAAGAGAAAAGATGATGATGTATTATGGCAAAGGGTGGCAAGGATAATGGAGAATAGTATAGAGATGTTGTCACTTCTGCTTGCACCTATTATATGCATATACTAATAGTGTATTGTTGAAGCACTATTGAAGATATTAATGTCAAAATAGATGAGGGTGACAAAAAATTGATTTGAAACTATAAATATGGATACTTATTCTAACTGAGAGTCAATGATACTATGTCAAGTACAAAACTATAAGGTACGTAATATCATATTCACAATCACCTTACATGTCTTTAGAAATTATCTCTCTGTGAATTTTTAATATGTCAAGTATTGTAAATAGAAAAATAATTTATACAATGTTTAATAAGTAAATATTATATGTAACAATTAACATGATAGGATATAGTGATATAAATATGAGTATAAACATGACATCTCTATAATACTCTGAGAAAAAATGAGTCGCCAATAGTAAAAAAAAATATGCTTAGTAATATAAGAGTCCACATTTATATATTATATATTTTCTTATACATATTGTATATCATTTCTTATTAATTTCTCTTTTTATTTTTGTTTTTCTTTTTTGTTAATTTATTATAATTGAACTCATATTTCTTATATTACTATTATCATATGTTTCTATCATATGTTATCTCATATCTGTATGACATCTATTCACATAATCTCTACACCTTTACTAATAAGCATGTCATAACTGGTTAGTCCTATCAATCACATCATATCATTATAAAACATCAACTTTGCAAAAGATGCTAGTAGTAGCAGGGAGATCTCTAATGCCATTTCATAACTTGATAAAACTAATGCTAATCATGTTTAGCATATCATGTGTTGAGCTCATCATATATAGTGGAATCATGAAATAAAATATAGAATTTTTTTATTTTTTATTCCTTTTTAATTAAGGATATTTAACCCAATTATAATTTACATCATATTATAAGATACTATTTCATTTATTTATCTTTTATCTTCTATTGTATTTCTATTATGTTGTGTTTTAACTACTCAATGTCATAAAAGCATTGATGTATCAGAACATGAATGCAAACATGAGACTTGTATGTCATACTTGAATTCTCAAATAATTATGTCTACTATATTATCATCAATTTGAATTTACATGGATTCCAAAAATCTATCTTTTTTCGGTCCTTTCTTTTTGTTTTTCATTTCTTACAAGGAAATTCATTCATAACTCATAAGGATCTATGGTTTTAATATCCCAAACAATTTTATTTCAATTTCTCGAAATTCTTTAGAATGTATGTATCAATAATAAGGGAATTGAATTTATATATTGATCTTAGTAATTCTTTTTTTTTGTGCTTGCAACAGTTAAAATCACATCTAAGTTCTTTTAGCATAGTTTCTCAGACTATTCTTGCTTTTGTTTTTTGGATTTAAGCTGTAACAAAAATTTTTAAAAAAAAATTCCTTAGTTGTGGCTTCTCTCACTTTCCCCTGTTTGTTGGAAGTGTAGCAGTAATCTTTTTACATTATAATTTTACAAAATAGTAATAGTTTTCTTTATTTTTAATAGAAGCTGAAGCTCACTTTAACTAGAGTTTCCCATTCCCAGTTTGGTGAAATGCCTTTTTCCCACTAAGCTTCAGCTTGGTACAACACTAGCCCTTGCAGGCTTGTAAAACTTCTCGGTAGCCTCTTCCTTTAGGAAAGAAAATAGAAATACTAAGCTGAGCTCTCTTGGCAACACAAGCATAGTCAAAAACTTTTCCCAAATAGGTTTATTGTCAGCTCACCTGCTTTGACTGCCTTGCTTCATTCAGCATTGCAGTTAACTTGTGTTGTTGATTTTCATTTTGTTTCTCTTTTCTTGTTCTATTGCACTCCTTTCTTCTTCTTTCTGCATTTTCCTATCTCTAATTCCTTTTCTTTTTTAAGGTCTTCTCCCAAGCAGCTAATTCCTTTGCAAACCTTCTCAAGTGAGGGTCACAAAGGTTCTTGAGGTTGACTCGAAAATGGGAATAAGGGAAAAAGAAAAATGCTGTTGTTACTATTACCAAATAAATAATAAAAAGTACTTTTATAATTCAATAACTTCTAAAATTAATTAAAAATAAAGGAGAGTTTAAAAAAAATTTCAACAAGGATCATAAGCTTCAATTTAGAGATGTAATCAAGGGAGAACATTCATCGAAAACCTTGGTTGCATCTTATTTTTGAATGGTGGTGATTCAAATGAATGCTTTGTGGAGGAATTTAAGAAGCTTGGATGAGGAGATGGAAACATGGTTGAGATCATAGAAAATAGTATCATTGCCAGAGAGGTGGAGTCCTACTACGACAAACGATATTTTAAGGACCTTATAAATATGTTATAATACTCCGCTAGCTTAACCTATCCAATCTTGATCAACTTTTTATTTTAATTAAAACTGTTAAAATTAGACTTGCTTATTGTTTGCAGACTTATGAACCTGCATGTATTATCATAAATCTTGAAGGAACTTCTTGAGAATTAGAGCAAAATGCCAACTTATAAGCAATTTATAAATGGAGAACATTCATTGGGCACCTTAGTTATATCTTATTTTTTGTAAGGGCATTATGAATGAATTAAAAGGAAGTGATTTAAATTATTTCCTTGTGGATGACTCCAAGGAAGCTTTTATGAGAGATGAAAACATGATTAGGATTGTAGAAAATGACATCATTATTGGAGAGGTGGAGACAGGCAGATGCTGACAAGAATAAAGAGTACTTTAAAAATATTATAAATATACTAAGATACTCCAGAAGTTTATCATGCCAAAACCTTGTGTTTTAATTGAATATGCTAAGTGTGGACCTATTTATTATTTGAATACTTGTTGACTTGCATGGTTTATTATAAATCTTGAAGGAACCTACTGAGAATTAGATCATAACGTAGATTTATATGTAATTTACTCTCATATTTATGTATAACGTGATATATTAATGTTAGTTAGTTAGTATTTTTGAAGTAACTAGATATTTTACAGTAAATCTTCATTTTTTAGTTTCTTAAGTGTTCATTATTGCTAATGAGATGTTTTGTTATTTGATATGGTTGTTGACATTAATAAGTTTTTTAAGCAAACATGCTACATAATTTATCTCTTTCTTAATCTAATCTCCATTATTGAATAAATTAATACACTTAAGATAGATTAAGTCTAGCTTAGGAGTTTAAGGCACTACCAAATGACACTTAAGCTTCGCATTGGAATTTAATGCTTGCTTATTCATGTGCTTTAATTATTTATGAAAATTAGATTACAGTTTTTGCCATAATGATATTTTAATTTCTAGTTTGCTCTTTATTTTGCCCTGTTATGAATTTTTTTCTTTTACTTGACCTTCAGGCATGAACTTCTCTCTTTAACCAAGCATTAACATATGTCTATAGTTAAACAATTACTTTTGGTTGGCTTGCTTTAGATGGATCAAGCATAGTGCTTGTTTCTAGCAAATTAGTTTTGGCACTTTGCATATCTAGTTGGAGTTGTTTAGAATTTTGTTTTATTTTAAATACTTCTATTTAATTATTGTCTGAATTTATACGAATATTCTACAGAATTTTATATTTCGTTTGACCTTTTGTCTTGAGTACTACTTTCTAGTTGATACTATGCTTTTTTAAATAGCTTTAACTCATTTTTCTATGATTTTGTAGTTTCTTCATAAAGTGTGATCATATCATCAAAAGGAGGGATAATAGAACAAGGAATAAAACTAGATACTTTTCAGAAAAAAAGATGCATAGAAAGAAGGAAGATTCAATGTTGGAAATCTCTCTTGCATAATAGATAAAAATGCATGGACTTAAACCTTTATGGTTTTGCTAACTTTTAGATTGTTTATTTCAATTACACAAAATCATTATTTACAAACACTGAATTTTGTTATTGCCACCTTGATTGGAAGTTCTTGATTGCAGGCTTGTGCTAAGTTTCTTGCTGGGAGAATGAAGATTAGTATCAGAAAGCAGCAGAGCCATAAAAGAGACCTTTAGACTATTATAAGGTCTGTTTAAGCACTTCTTATGCCCAAACATATGATAAAAATATTTTTGTGCATTGAGGTTTTTTTTCTTGAAGATTCCAAATTCAATATTATATAGCAAAAATTAAATACTATTTAGGGCATGCTTTACTCATTGTTCAGGTTAAGTCTTTTTGTGACTTGGAAGTTGAGTTCAATTCATGAAACTCCTATGTTATGTAGGGTAATGTGTGCCTGAAACAGCTTCTTCCTATACTCAATTTTTTGGGAGCCTATATTATGACCTTCTATTTGGTATTTTTCTGTTGAAATGTGGCAAGATGAGTCAACATATGTCCTCTTCAGCATATATTTGGTTTGTTGCATTGCGGCATTTCAAGCATTTAATCACTAATGTGGTGTTAATTTAAGTGAAACTTGAAAGTGCCAATTTATATTTGTAATTGTTATATAGTGACATGCATTTGATGCCTTAATGTATCTGTATTAGTACTTCCATGTTTATTGTGATATGCATTACCATGATCTGAATTTTTTAGTCAGGAAACTCTTTTAACAAACTGATTATGATATTGACCAGAAAGCACTAAAAGCTTATCCTAGTTGTCCTGGAGCTGCGTCAATTTGACAAGGCTCGAGAAGCCTTTCATCGAGTGCTTGATGTAAGTTAGTTTTAATTTGTAGTACAAATTTCATGACATGTCCTGTATGTTCTTATATTCCCCTTTTATTTGTTTCCATTGTGTAGTTAGATCTAGAAAATATTGATGCTCTTGTGGCTCTTGGAATTATGGAATTGCAAACAAATGAAGGTGATATTGTACCTGTAAATCTACGAGGTAGTGTAGGTAGTTCATTTTTTTTGTTTTTTCATAATGAAGTGGGTTTGGCTCACTAAAATTTTTTTTATTGATGGCTAATTCATCTTAGTGTTATTGTTTTGCCGTTGATGGTATTCAAAAAGGAATGTTGAAGATGCAAAGAGCTCTTGAAATATATCCATATTATTCAATGGTATTAGATCATTTTGCAAATCATTTCTTCTTTACTGGTCAACATTTTCTTGATAAGCAGCTTACTGAGACAACACTGTCTGTAATTAGTCATGGGTTGATGAGAGCTCATTCTTATTACAATTTGGCAAGGTCATAGCACAACAAGGTATGAACAATCCCTTATATGTGATGTTTATATTATCAACCATTCTTGTTTATGCTCTTAACATGATGCTTGATCATTAGTCCCAATGATTGAGTCTTTTTGTACTCTATTATACAATATGATTTGTTTGTTTCTGTTTGTCTTAATTCTTGTTGTATTTGATTGCTTATTAAGGTGATTTTGAGAAGGCTGGGTGGTATTACATGGCCTCTATCAAAGAAATTAACAAGCCTCAGAACTTTGCTTTGCCATTTTATGGTGTGTTCATATATCCGCTTAGTGCTTTTTGTCTTCAGTAGTGTTATATTTCCGAAAGAGTTGTGTACATGAAAAAATATTGCATGCTATTAACATTGCATTAGGATATTATAAATTTTACTTTTTATGGCATTGTATTGAACTATTTCTTAATGAGATAATTTTATCATGGCCTACTTTGGAGATGAAAATTTCCTATAACAGTTATAAACTAAATTGATTTTGTTGTTCAAATTCTAGTTGTATGCGATTAGGCTTTCTTTGATGTTTCTCACCAGCCATTCTTTGGGAGTGATCTCATTGAAATGGTAGGAATAAGAAAAATCAGAACCTCTTGGATGTATTCAAGTTTATTTTACATTTGAGTTGTGTGCATACAGTGACGTTTTGCCCATCCAAGTTGGTTTGGCATTCTTAAAAGCAATTTACTAAACTTCGTTGGTTAACAAATGATGATCATGTGTTGTTTTTAGGCACACGTCAGGAGCAAGCTCAGCAAGCAGGAGAGAGAAGCTCTCGTTCAAGCAGGCAGAGGGGATAGAGAAATGTACAAGACTAAAACTGTCGTGAAACAAAAAAAAGTATGTCATAGTTACATTTGCCATTTTTAATTGCAAGGGCTTCATGTTTTTTATTTTTTTTGCGTGATTTTGTTATTTCAAAGCTTTTTTTTCTTGGTCGACTTGAGATAAGTTGTTATTATTGTTTAACCAGACTGGTGGACTAAGCAACAAGTAGAAGCAGCACTCAAAGGCGATGCCACTGGCTACCAAAAGATCAAGAGCAGCTTGTTCACATCAAGAGAAAAAAAGCAGCAAAGGCATGGTGATAAGCAGTTTAGGGGGAGGAAAGCATGGAAGTGATGCTCAGGAACTCCAATCGATTTAAGCAATCTGGGATCACATTTTTTGGTAGGACCTTTATCTTTACTTAGCTTCTCTTTTATCATTCTGATTAGTTTCCAGATCATTAGTGATATATATGCGACGTATGAGGCCAATAATTATTGATTAAGAATTTGAGTTAATTAATATTTTCCCGTTAAAGAGGTGTAAAGGATGTGTAAACCAAGGCCGCCTTGGAACAATGTTTTGAATTTCATTAAACTTTTATAATCAACTTTTAGTATTATAATGATGTGGACTTTTTTAAGTTTCATAGTCTAGAAATTTTAATGTCAATATGAATAAAGACTTAAGTTAATAGAATAGATGTCAAGACACTTTTTTAAATCATAAGGAAGGATAAATGATAAAAAAAATTGGTTCATGATATTTGTTTAGTATTTGAATTTTTAGCTTGTGGTTCATTAAGTATTAGATAAGTAATATAACAACATTATTTTGTATATTTGAGGATGAATAGTGTCAATGAGGTGTTTTTAGTAAAAAATTTCATATTAAAATTAATGTATTTGTAGTTGAGGTCAAGAATAAATCTTTGTTGTGATATTATTAGAATGATTATTTGTATTTTGCAAGATTTAAGTTATAAAATAAAAAATATTGAATGATATTTTTTATTTTTAATGTTGATTATATTTGAAAGTTATTTTTTTGATAAGCACCAATAATAAACATTCTTAAGTTTTAGAAAGTTATGTAGTCTCTTGAGTTTGTTCATATTGATATTTGTAATAAATGAATATTTTATTTCAAAATAAAAATAGATATTATTGATTATTTAGTTATGACCTTATTCAGATGAATTGGATATCTTTTGTAGTTTATAAATTAAAAGTATTTTAAAAATATAAGGAATTTGAAGGTCTAATAAAAAAATTGGTTTAATATAAAAATTATTTAAACTAACAGAGGAGAAAAATTTTAATGTAAAGAATTTGATTTTTTGCACAGAAACATGGAATTCATAAGCGATTGCTTATTAGAAAAGTACCTAAATAAAATATAATTATAAAAAAGAAGAACAGAACAATTGATGAGATTACTTATATTGAATGAGGAAAAAATTATAAAATAAATTTTGAACAACTATTACTATTTTTCTTTATATTTATGGTTTGATAACTTTAAATGAATACAACAACTTGAATATAAAGAGTAAAATAATATATTTTTTTGTTCTTTCATGAAATATAAGATTTTTTTATCACTGATATTATTAATTTGTTATCATAAAATATTTCTTTGATTATATTATATTTTATGAACAAACATCCATATATTATTTTTTTCAATAAATTATATTTTCTTTCTTTCATCTTTCTCAATGAGCAAATGTACAAAAACTGTGCTTTCAAAGACTATTTATTTTGGAGTGTCATTATCTTCAATTTGGCTATGAGGACCAATTTTTGTGGACCAATTGAAGGAGATTTTGTGATTTTATAGAAGTGGAATCTATGGATACATTATTCACACTTGTTCACCAGTCGTCATCAAAGCGAATGATTTCTTACATTTAGTTTAATGAACGATGGTAGCTTTTTGGTTGTGTCCAGCGCACCACCTGTCATGTATCTACCAATATCCAAAGGATCCACCAATCCCACATGCTTCACAAGTAGCAAAACAAAAGTTAGAATGTCGCCTCCCCTGCTGTGCATGCTCGCTTGAGTAATCTTCACTCCTTGCATCAAAAGCTCCACCCACGCCGATGTGATCACTTGCCACCTTTGCCCTCCCCAAGCACAATAACCAAGTGCGCAAGAACTCGAGCTAGCTGAAATAGAGATGGATGTGTGATGCATTCTATAGGTTCGATCAGCATCAGCCTGCACGCCTTCCCCTCAACCTCATCATCGCTGTTCACAGTCGACGTAAAATCCTCTTCATGTCGTTCGATAAACTATACCATATCATAGCAAGCGTGCTAGTAAATTAGTGGGCTCGCTCCTCCCATGGTTGCCATTATCTCTGGTTGCATCAAAACAAGATACAACATATAGTGAGACAAGGACTTGCATGCCTGCATCTCGCGCCAAGTGCTCTTCAACACTCTTAACCAATTAGACTGTTGTTGTGTTTCATGAGGATGATGCAACGAGTGCAGCTCTTGGGGCTTCCAGTGGTAGCATAGTTGTGTCGTAATGTGCCACACAAGAACTTGTTGATCAGCTTACAAGCCTTCTATCAAATTAAGGAATGCAGGGACAACCCATACTGGGGCATTGACTTGCCGGAGTGCTGTGAGCCCTACCTTATCGTTGAACTGTCCCATGATATCTGTAAGCATTTTTGAGCATGTGCAGTGACGAGCTCTAGAAGAAGTTGATTGCCTTTACCGACTTCTGTGAATACAAAGTTTAGGATGAAAATCCACTGGTCCAACTCGGGAACAATACCGTTGCCACCTAAAATGCTCTAATTGGTCGTCTAAGCTTGGATTCGATTCTGTGTGCCCATTTGTTTATCCTCCTGTTCTTTGGACTTTCTGGTGATACATGTTTCTTTGACTATACTGCTACATTCCTGAAGAAGTTGGTGAACAAGTTGAGTTGCGGCATCTCTGAAGGCCTCCATCTTCTTTCATGCCACAACCTTCTCCTTATTCCAAGAATGAGCTGGGCAAGAGGCAATCCACGCTTGCCCAGTTTCTTAAATTCAAGAAGGAAGATCACGGGCTAGTCGGAAAGTAGCAACATGAGAGAAGCCACGATATCAAGACATATGGAAGCTCCAAGCAGGACATAAGTGATTGTGACGTCACTAGTGTCAAAGCCATGCTTTGGGGGAGAAAACGAACTACAAGAAAGCGAGAAGGATACCGGAGGAGCATATCACCCTGAAGATGACTTTAGCACGTGAGCAATTAACGATGCCCTTCGTGTACATCTCATCATAGGCATAGCTAAGTTCCACGCTTGTCAGGCGCAAAACTTCCTTGACAGTCATCTCCTTCAACATGTCTCCGATTACCTTGGATATGTCCACTAGTGGAATAACGTCCACGAAGAAAGGCTTGCTAACCAAGTACATATCGAAAGCTCGTCTTAAAGCATTTAGTTTGTCTTTTTTATTTTAGTCATGTACACATTCCACCATTTTCCTATGGTTTGAAGAAATCTGGTTTAATTAACTTTGCTTGCTGGAAATGACCACCGAGTTGCGAAAACCGTAAGTGCTGGCTCTGTAGAGTGAGTAAGACCGCTCTCCATACTTGACGATGGCGACGAAGAATATGAGCAGGGTGGGAGCGAGCAGGAGGTTACTTGGAAGAGACCAGAACAGAACATAGACGACAATGATGAGCTCGTAGGCAAGGGCAAGAATTTGTCGAGCCCACAGCACATTGTCCTCCATGGAATAAGCGGTGATGGTGTCTCGGCCACCAAGGTGAAGCAGAAGGAAAGGTGCCAAGAATGCATGGATGGCATTGTTGTTATTGTCATCCATGCTGCTACTTTGCTGGCCAAGAACGAAGTTGACAACCCAGTTAGCCAAAAGATAGTTGCTCCAAACAGCCATTCTTATCCATGCTCTCGATGTTGAGGTCTTTCTCAAACGTCGTAGGAAGATGAGCACAATGTGTATCATGAGGCTTACCATTATCAAAATACGTACATCCCACTTGCTCCAACCAAGATTTCATTCTCTCGATCTCCCTGCTCCATTTTTCAATGGGTGAGTGTGAATATATATTTGACGGGGAACCCAAACAAGTTTGGAGCAACAGCCAAAACATGATCAACTTTCTCCTGTTAAAATAGCACAAAATATATATTTGTTTAGGGGACACCTCTGATTTATAATTGACACGCAAAGGTTAATTAAATTCCTTGCTTGTGTGGGAGGCTGCTAGATAGTTAACATCCTTTCCTTGATGCCTTCAATCTTTCTTACAGTCATTCTAAAAAACATACATCAGTGATGACTCAAACCTTTGCAACTCTCCTCTATGGCACAACTTTGCTTCTCAGTTTTCTTATATGAAAAAGCTTATTGGATTGGGCCTACTAGACTTATTTATAAGCCGAGACAACAAGTCTTGATGACCTAAACTCTTCAAAGCTCACTATTGAATTAAGCTTGGGAAGTGAGGTCAGTTAAAATCATTTTTTTATCCTACCAATACCATGACTATTGGGAATTTGAAAATCTTATTCCCTATGAGTTTCAACATGACATTTTTAAAAAATGCTAAAATATTCTATTATTTACAAATGTATCATCTTATTTAATATTCTTTTATAATGATATCTAGAAATTACATAACATATTGCCATTAAGGTTGTAGAGACAAATATTATTCATTTGTATTAGAGTACAATATACGTGATTTGTGCATGCCATATAAGATGCTCAACATATTGTACGTTAGGTTATAAAAGTTAAGGAATCAGCAATAACATAGGATTTGTCGTAGAGTGGTTTTACATAAAACTTATAATGCAATGAATTTAATGTATGGTATGCTATTAAAAATTTTACAAAATATATAATACATTAAGTATAAAATATAGCATGCTAATACTATGATAGAGGGAAAAATAAAGATGATAATTTGAGTGAAATAATGATAAGAAATATGGTATGTGTGTGTGTCTATATATATATATTTAAAAAATTATTTGGTGATAAATATGCATATTTATATTTGTAAAAAATAAAAAAAATAATTTGAAAAAGATGTTTTCGTCCTAAATATAATAAGTAAAGCTTGTAATTATGATATATGCACAATATTAAATTAATATATGAAATGTTTAATAATGAAGATATTTTGGCATATTATTTATTATTTTTTACTCTTACATATAATATGATTTTTCTAAGTGGTTGATAATTATTTTATTAGTATATCATTTTATATTTTAAAAATATTTATATTTCATGATTTGAATGATAATATATATGCTTTCATGAAATAATGCATACAAAAATAGAATTTTGTTATTTTAATATCTTAAAATTTTGCTCTATATAATTTATTACAAATCTTGAGATTTGATTGACGTAATTGTAATTATGAAAATTTAAATAATAATAAAATTATTTTTTTAAAATAATACATTTATTAATTAAAACAAAATAATAATAATTTTGTTTTGAGAAGTGCGTCATATTTTTAAATGAAAATTAAATTTTATTAAAGCATATAATTAAAAATAACTCTCTTTGTAGAATATAATTGTAGTGTGCTAATAATGTTTTATGACCTACATAATTAATTACAATTTTTTGAATAATATATATATTATGAATATTTAAATGACAAATAATACTTTTTAATTTAAGAAAATTATCTTTAACAAGAATAGTGTTAAATAAGTTATTACTAAAAGTTTTAGGTAGTTTAGAGATGTAGCTAATGAAAGAAAAAAAGAGGGAGAAAAGGAGAAAAAGAGAAAATAAAGAGAAGAGGGAAGAAGAAATTTTCAATTCAAGAGGACAACAAGAAAGAGAAGAAAAGAATTGTGTTGGTCATAAGAAGAGCAGCAAGGAAGATAGAAAGGAGACTTACTAGTACTATAAGAATAAAGAAGGGGAAGAACGTAATAGAAAGCTACTACAATGAGTGAAAATTGGGCAAAAAAGTTGAAATTATATTTTTTATTGATTTTATTCATTTTTATAAAGGAATTAGAGGTTTTATTTTATCATACAAGAATGATATGATAACTAATTATGGGGGTTTAGAGTTGTCTTATAGTAAAAGGTAATTGAATTTAAGTCTGATGGTTTTGTTTGGAGGTGAGTCTACTATATGATTAGACTCAATATACAATATAATTATCAATAATTTTTTTAGGGAGTTAATAAACATATCATACAATTAAGAGATTATATAATACAATTAGAGTTAAGTTGTTTCAAGAAGAAAGCTTATTGTGTGGTCCAACAATGTCATCATATCATATTGTAGTGATCATACTGTACCATGGGATTCTCATACAATATGATCAGATAAAGGTCAAAGAGTAAGATGGGCTTCTGATAACCATTAAGGAGTTGAAGGAATCATACTGTTTGATGGAGAGGCCTTATAATAAAATAAGTGAATAATTAATAACAATGATTTAGTGAGATGCCAATTATACAACATGATGTTGGAATCATATAGTTGATGTTTTAGTAGTAGAGAAAGTAGAGAGAATGCTTTGTGTTTGATGAGTCAAGCTTAAGTGTTTATATCTCATATGAGCTTGCTTTAAGTGAAAGTGTTAATGTTCAATTAAGTCAAGTCATGAACTTTAAATGCCTAAAATAGTGGTATTCAAAACTCTTGGAGTGATGGCAAGCTTCAATGAAATTGAAGGCATGCAACAAAATCTTTATACTTGAATATCTCTTTTTATTTTTCTTGAATTTGATATGTCCAAATTTTGAGATGATGTGGCACACTAGTAGTATTAATATTTGAAAATGTTATAAGTTTAATAATTTTTGAATTTTGATTTTTGGGCCAAGCATTATTGATGAAAAGTATAGACATCGGTATTTGATTTTTTAAAATTATTTAGGAATAATTTTTCAAGAATTTCTTTTCATAGTAATTTAGGGCACTTGTAATACTATCATAATATAAAATTATTTTCGAATACTTATATTCAAAATTTTGGTGCAAAAATTCTCACAAAACATTATAAAACCACTTTAGTCTCGGGAATTTTCACTATAGTGTGGGGCTGGTAGACCTGACCCGATAGATGGTCCGTCCATGCTTTAAGGATTTAAGAAATAAAATAAAGTAAAAATTGTTTGATAGACCCGAAAGGCCGCAAAGCCCAGAGGCTGTAGGAACAGCTGGTGAACGGAACAAGTGCGAACTCAACCCGCAAAGAAAGCAGACTAGAGAAAGCATGAAATCATGACAACTAGGACCAAGTGATGAAATCTTGGTCAAGGAATGGGGAGCCAACGGCTCGAGAGACTAATCAACCGAAAGTGTTATAAAGAGCAATAGCGAAGACTTTTGGACGATGTGGGACTAAACTTCCATTCGATTGTTAGTGAAGGCGGAAGGGCAGGCACGATTGGATGGCTTAGATTAATTAAAGTTAATTATCATGATAACATTAAAACGTCGAGCAGGAGATTCGAAATCGAGCCAGACTTGCAAGAGGATGCGAAACCATTGGGAGTGGATTTAGAGCTCAAATTCAGCTCTATAAATATGAAATGATGAAGAACTACTAGAGGTTACCATTACTAAGATTTCAAAGCTTTCAAATCACAATATCAAGCAATTCTAAGTGCATGCAGTACTTCCAAAGTCACAAAGTGAAAGCTGCCAAAAGGAACCTAAAATTGGAGGTTTTTGCTTCAACTATTTTTCAATCTCTATTCCTCTCTCTTTTTGGTATTGTGTGTGCATCATATTTCTCATAAAATTGTCGTAAGTTTTGCCAATTTTTTGTATTTCTTTCTTTGAGGTAAGGGCATCCCGAAAATTGTGCAAAAGCCTGGGGTTTGAGTTGAGCCAAAAAAAACTCAAGTAAGTTCAAGATTAGCCATAGGTAAAATCTCAAGTAGGTTTGAGGTGAACCAGAAATCGAAAGAAAATTTTATTTACTACAATTCACCCCCCCCCTTCTGTGGGATTGTCTTAAGCACAAAGAACTTCATTTTCTTGAAACATTATCCTCATGTTATATGAATATATAGTTCCATTGGAATGTGTAGGGTGTTCAAGATACTTATTGGATATTGGCTAATCATAAAGAACTCCCTTCTTAATTTTTCGATATTTTCCTTCCTATTCTTCTTCCAGTTCTTTTTCTTCTTCTTCTTCTCTGACTTCTTCTTCTTCTTCTTCTCCGACTTCTTCTTCTTCTTCTTCTTCTTCTACTACTACTACTACTACTACTACTTTTTCATCTACTTCTTCTTGTTCTTCTTTTTCTCTATCCTCTTCAACTTCTTCTTCTTTTACTTCTTCCCTTTTTTTCCTCACTTCTTTTTTTTCAACTTTTTCCTCTTCCTCTCCCTCCTCTTCTTATTCATTTTTTTTCTTTTTCTTCTTCTCCTTTTTTCTTCTTCTACTCTCTCACCCTAATTTTTTTTCTTATATTTTTTCTTCTTCATCTTCTTTTTCTTCTTCCCCTTCTACTTCTCCTTCTTGTTCTCCTTCTCGTTCTCCTTCTCCTTCTCCATCACTTTCTCCTTCTCTTCCTCTTTCTCTTTTTCCTTCTCCTTCTCCCTTTTCTCCTTCTCCTTCTCCTTCTCCTTCTCCTTTCCCTTCTCCTTCTCCTTCTCTTTTTCCTTCATCTCCTTCTAATTCTCCTTCTCCTTCTTCATGATCTTCTTCTTCTTCTTCTTCTTCTTCTTCTACCACCTCCTTCTCCTCTTCTTCTTCTTCCTCTTCTTTATCTTCTTCTTAATTCTCTTTTTCTTCATCTTGTTCTTCTTCCTTTTCCCTTTTTTCTTCTTCCTTCTTCCTTCTTACTTCTTCGTTTTTACTTCTTCCTTCTTCCTTCTTCCTCCTTCCTTCTCCCTTCTTACTTCTTCTTCCTTTTTCTTTATTTTACTTCACCTTTTTCTTCCTCTTCTTCTTCCTATTCTTTTTCTTCTTTTACTCTTCATCTTCTTCTTCATCTTCATCTTCTTCTCCTACTCCTTCATCTTCTCCTTTTTCTTATTCTTCTTCTTCTTCTTCCTCCACCTCTTCTTCTTCTTCTTCTTCTTCTTCTTCCACTTCTTGTTCTTGTTCTTCTTCTTCTTCAACTTTTGCTTCTTCATCGTCATCTTCTTCATCATCTTCTTCTTCTTCTTCTAATTCTTCTACTACTTTTTATTCTTCTTCTTCTTCCTCCTCTTCATTTTCTTCTTCTTTTTCTTCTTCTTCTTCCACTTCTTCTTCCTCTTTTTCTTTTTCTTCTTCTTCTTTTTTTTATTCTTCATCTTTTACTTCATCTTCTTCTTCTTCTTCTTCTTCCTCTTCTTCTTCTTCTTCTTCTTCAACTTCTTCTTCTTCTTCTTCTTCTTCTTGTTCTTCTTCTTCTTCTTTCTCTTCCTCTTCATCTTTTTCCTCATCTTCTTCTTCTTGTTCTTCTTTTTCTTCTTCTTTTTCTTCTTCTTCTTCTTCTTCTACTTCTACCTCTTCTTCTTGTTCTTCTTCTTCTTCTTATTCTGCTTCTTTTTCTTCTATTACTTCTTTTTATTCTTCTAATTCTTCTTCTTTTTCATCTATTTCATCTACTTCATCATCTTCTTCTGCTAATTCTTCTTCTTTTTCATCATCATCATCTTCTTCTTCTTCTTTTTCTTCTTATATGACTTCTTCCTCTTCTACATCTTCCACTTCTTCCTCTTCCTCTTCTTCTTCTCATTCTTCTTCATTTTCTCCTTCTCATTCTCCTTCTCCTTCTCCTTCACCTCTACTCCATTTCCTCCTTGTCCTTCTGCTTCTCCTACTCTTTGTTCTTCTTCTTCTTCTTCTTTTTCTTCTTCTTATTTTTTATTTTTTCTTTCTTGTTTCTTCCTTCTCCTTTCTTATTTCTTCTTCCTTCTTTGTTCTTCCTTCTTGCTTCCTTATTCCTTCTACCATCTTCTATCTCCCTTTTTCCTCTTCCTCTTCCTCTTCCTCTTCCCCTTCTTCCACTTCTTCTTCTTCTTCTTTCTCTTTTTCTTCATCTTCTTCCTCTTCTTCTTCTTCTTCATTTACCCCTTTTACTTCTTCTGTCTTCCTTCTTCCTCCTTCCTTCTTCCTTCTTCCATCATACTTCTTCATTTTTAATTTTTTTTCTTCCTCTTCTTCTTCTAATTCTTTTTCTTCTTCTTCTTCTTCTTCTTCTTCTTCTTCTTTTACTTCTCTTGTTCTCCTTCTCCTTCTCGTTCTCCTTCTCCTTATCCTTCTCCATGTCTCCTTCTCCATGCTCTCTTTCTTCTTCTCCTTTTGCTTCTCCTTTTGGATCTCCTCTGTTTTCTCCTCCTCCTCCTCTTCCTACTCCTCTTCCTCTTCCTTCTCATCCTCCTCTCACTTGTCCTTCTCCTTCCCATTCTCACTCTTCTTCTCCTTCTCCTCCACCCCTCCTTCTCATTCTCCTTCTCCTTCTCCATCTCCTTTCTTCTTTCTTCTTACATCTTCAATATTCCTTTTTGTTTCTTCCTTCCCCCTTCCTCCTTCTCCCTTCTTCCTTTTTTGTTCTTTCTTCTTCCTTACTTCTTTCCTCATTCTTCTTTCTTCCTTGTTCCTTCTTCCTTCTTCTTACTTATTTCTTCTTTTTTCTTTCTTCTTTATTCTTTCTTGTCCTTTCTTCTTCTTTCTTATTATTTCTTATTCTTTCTTTCTTTGTCTCTAATTCCTCCTATTTTTCTCTTCTTTATGCTATTCATTCATTCGTCTTCTTCTTCCTCTTCTTCTTCTCTTTCCTCTTCTTCTTCTTCTTCTTCTTCATTTTTCTTTATTCTTTCTTCTTTCTTTTTTCTTTTTTGTTCTTTCTGTTTCACGCTTTCTTCCTCCTTCCTCCTTCCTCCATCCTCCTTCTTTCTTCCTTCTTCCTTCATCCTTTTTCCTATTTCATTCTACTTTCTTCTTTCTTCCTTCTTCCATTTTCCTTCTTCCTTCTTCTTTCTTCTTTCTTCATTCTTCTTCTTTCTTCTTCTTTCTTCATCTTTCTTCTTCTTTCTTCATCTTTCTTCTTCTTTCTATCTTCATCTTTCTTTCTTCTTCTTTTATCTTCCTCTTCTTTTTCTTCTTCTTCTTCTTCTTCTTCTTCTCTTCTTTTGTCTTCTTCTCTTACTTCTTCTTTTTCTTCTTCTTCTTCTTCTTCTTCTTCTTCTTCTTTTTACACTTCTTCTTCTTCTTCTTTTACTTCTTCCATTTCTTCTTTTTCTTCCTATAGTTCTTCCCTTCACCCTTTTCTTCTTCTTCCTCTTCTTCATCTTCTTCCTCCACTTCTTCTTCGTCATCTTTTTATTTTTTCTTCTTCATCTTCTTCTTCCTCTTCTTCTAATTCCTCTACTTCTTCTTCCTCTTCTTCTTCTACAAAATCATTTTCTTCTTCTTCTTCCTCTTCTACTTCTCCTTCTTGTTCTCCTTCTCGTTCTCCTCCTCCTTCTCCATCACTTTCTCCTTCTCTTCCTCCTTCTCTTTTTCCTTCTCCTTCTCCCTTTTCTCCTTCTCCTTCTCCTTTCCCTTCTCCTTCTCCTTCTCTTTTTCCTTCATCTCCTTCTAATTCTCCTTCTCCTTCTTCATGATCTTCTTCTTCTTCTTCTTCTTCTTCTTCTACCACCTCCTTCTCCTCTTCTTCTTCTTCCTCTTCTTCATCTTCTTCTTAATTCTCTTTTTCTTCATCTTCTTCTTCTTCCTTTTCCCTTTTTTCTTCTTCCTTCTTCCTTCTTACTTCTTCGTTTTTACTTCTTCCTTCTTCCTTCTTCCTCCTTCCTTCTCCCTTCTTACTTCTTCTTCCTTTTTCTTTATTTTACTTCACTTTTTTCTTCCTCTTCTTCTTCCTATTCTTTTTCTTCTTTTACTCTTCATCTTCTTCTTCATCATCATCTTCTTCTTCTGCTCCTTCAACTTCTCCTTTTTCTTATTCTTCTTCTTCTTCTTCCTCCACCTCTTCTTCTTCTTCTTCTTCTTCTTCTTCCACTTCTTGTTCTTGTTCTTCTTCTTCTTCAACTTTTGCTTCTTCATCATCATCTTCTTCATCTTCTTCTTCTTCTTCTTCTAATTCTTCTACTACTTTTTATTCTTCTTCTTCTTCCTCCTCTTCATTTTCTTCTTCTTTTTCTTCTTCTTCTTCCACTTCTTCTTCCTCTTTTTGTTTTTCTTCTTCTTTTTTTTCTTCTTCAACTTTTACTTCATCTTCTTCTTCTTCTTCTTCTTCCTCTTCTTCTTCTTCTTCTTCAACTTCTTCTTCGTCTTCTTCTTCTTATTCTTCTTCTTCTTCTTCCTCTTCCTCTTCATCTTTTTCCTCGTCTTCTTCTTCTTGTTTTTCTTTTTCTTCTTCTTTTTCTTCTTCTTCTTCTTCTACTTCTACCTCTTCTTCTTGTTCTTCTTCTTCTTCTTATTCTGCTTCTTTTTCTTCTATTACTTCTTTTTATTCTTCTAATTCTTCTTCTTTTTCATCTATTTCATCTACTTCATCATCTTCTTCTACTAATTCTTCTTCTTTTTCATCATCATCATCATTTTCTTCTTCTTTTTCTTCTTATATGACTTCTTCCTCTTCTACATCTTCCACTTCTTCCTCTTCCTCTTCTTCTTCTCATTCTTCTTCATTTTCTCCTTCTCATTCTCCTTCTCCTTCTCCTTCACCTCTACTCCATTTCCTCCTTGTCCTTCTGCTTCTCCTACTCTTTGTTGTTCTTCTTCTTCTTCTTTTGCTTCTTCTTATTTTTTTATTTTTTCTTTCTTGTTTATTCCTTCTTTTTTCTTATTTCTTCTTCCTTCTTCGTTCATCCCTTCTTGCTTCCTTCTTCCTTCTCTGCTTCCTTCTTCCTTCTTCCTTCTACCATCTTCTATCTCCCTTTTTCCTCTTCCTCTTCCTCTTCCTCTTCCCCTTCTTCCACTTCTTCCTCTTCTTCTTTCTCTTTTTCTTCATCTTCTTCCTCTTCTTCTTCTTCTTCATTTACCCCTTTTACTTCTTCCGTCTTCCTACTTCCTCCTTCCTTCTTCCTTCTTCCATCATACTTCTTCATTTTTCATTTTTTTTTTCTTCCTCTTCTTCTTTTAATTCTTTTTCTTCTTCTTCTTCTTCTTCTTCTTCTTCTTCTTTTACTTCTTTTGTTCTCCTTCTCCTTCTCGTTCTCCTCTCCTTATCCTTCTCCATGTCTCCTTCTCCATGCTCTCTTTCTTCTTCTCCTTTTGCTTCTCCTTTTGGATCTCCTCTAATTTCTCTCCTCCTCCTCCTCTTCCTCCTCCTCTTCCTCCTCTTCCTTCTCATCCTCCTCTCACTTGTCCTTCTCCTTCCCATTCTCACTCTTCTTCTCCTTCTCCTCCACCCCCTCCTCATTCTCCTTCTCCTTCTCCATCTCCTTTCTTCTTTCTTCTTACTTCTTCACTATTCCTTTTTGTTTCTTCCTTCCCCTTTCCTCCTTCTCCCTTCTTCCTTTTTTTTTTCTTTCTTCTTCCTTACTTCTTTCCTCATTCTTCTTTCTTCCTTGTTCCTTCTTCCTTCTTCTTACTTATTTCTTCTTTTTTCTTTCATCTTTATTCTTTCTTGTCCTTTCTTCTTCTTTCTTCTTATTTCTTATTCTTTCTTTCTTTGTCTCTAATTCCCTCTTCTTTATGTTATTCATTCATTCTTCTTATTCTTCCTCTTCTTCTTCTTTTTCTTCTTCTTCTTCTTCATCATTTTTCTTTATTCTTTCTTCTTTCTTTTTTCTTTTTTGTTCTTTCTGTTTCACGCTTTCTTCCTCCTTCCTCCTTCCTCCATCCTCCTTCTTTCTTCCTTCATCCTTTTTCCTATTTCATTCTACTTTCTTCTTTCTTCCTTCTTCCATTTTCCTTCTTCCTTCTTCTTTCTTCTTTCTTCATTCTTCTTCTTTCTTCTTCTTTCTTCATCTTTCTTCTTCTTTCTATCTTCATCTTTCTTTCTTCTTCTTTTATCTTCCTCTTCTTTTTCTTCTTCTTCTTCTTCTTCTTCTCTTCTTTTGTCTTCTTCTCTTACTTCTTCTTTTTCTTCTTCTTCTTCTTCTTCTTCTTTTTACACTTCTTCTTCTTCTTCTTTTACTTCTTCCATTTCTTCTTCTTCATATAATTCTTCCCTTCACCCTCTTCTTCTTCTTCCCCTTCTTCATCTTCTTCCTCCACTTCTTCTTCGTCATCTTTTTATTTTTCTTCTTCTTCTTCCTCTTCTTCTTCTGTTGCTTCTTCGTCTTCTTCTTCCTCTTCTTCTAATTCCTCTATTTCTTCTTCCTCTTCTTCTTCTACAAAATCTTTTTCTTTTTCTTCTTCCTCTTCTTTGCCTTCTTTTTCCTCTTCATTTTTTTTCTTATTCTTCTTCCTCCTCTTCTTCTTTGAATACTTCTTTTTCCTTCTCTTTCTCTTCTTCTTATTCCTATTCTTATTCTTATTCTTCTTTTTCTTCTTTTTCTATTTCTTCTTCTTGTTCTTCTTCTTCTCCACCTTCTCATTCTTCTCCTTCTTCTTCCTCTTCTTCTTCTTCCTCTTCCTCTTCTTCTTCTTTTTCTTCTTTTTCTTCTTCTTCTTATTCTACTACTTCATCTTCTTATTCTTCTTCTTTTTCTTCTTCATCTTCCTCCTCCTCCACCCCTTCTTGTTCTTCTTCCTCTTCTTCATCTTCTTTTTCCTATTCAACTTTTTCTTATTTTTCTTCCTCCTCTTCTACTTCTTTGACTTCTTTTTCATTTTCTTCCTCTTCTTCTTCTTCTTATTCTTATTCCCACTCTTCTTTTCCTTTTTCTTCCTTTTATTCTTCTTCTTTTTCTTCTTGTTCTTCCTCTTCCCCTTCTTCTTCTTCTTCTCCTTCCTCCTCTTCTTCTTCCTCTTCTTCTTCTTCTTCTTTCTCTTCTTCTTCTTCTTCTTCCTCTTCTTCTTCTTCTACTACTACTTATTATTCTTCTTCTTCTCCTTCTTCTAATTTTTCTTCTTCTTCTCCTTCTTCTCCTTCTTCTTTTTCTTCTTTTTCTTCTTCTTCTTCTTCTTCATCTTTTTCTTCTTTTTCTTCTTCTTATTCTACTACTTAATCTTCTTCTTCTTCTTCTTATTCTTCTTCTTCTTATTCTTCTTCTTCTTTTTGTTCCTCTTCTTCATCTTCTTTCTTCTCTTCTACTTCCATTTTTCTTCTTCTTCTTCATCTTTCTAGTTTTTCTCTTCTTCCACTTCTTCTTCCTCTGGTTTTACTTATTCCTCTTCTTCATCTTTCTCTTTTTCTTCTTTGTCTTCTTCTTCCTCTTCTTTTTTTTTGTTCTTCTTCTTTCTTATCTTCTTCTTCCTCTTCTTCTTCTTCTTCTTCCTTTTCTTCTTCTTCTTCCTCCTTTTCTTCTTCTTCTTCACCTTCTTCTTCTTCTTCTTCTACCACTTCTTCTTCTTCTTCTTCTTCTTCTTCCCCTTCTTCTTCTTTTTCTTCTTCTTTTTCTTCTTCTTCTTCTTCTACTTCTTCTACTTCAATTACGTCTTCTTCTTCTTCTTCTTTATAGTTCTTCTTCTTCTTCTTCCAAATCTTGTTCTTCTTCTCCTTCTTCCCCTTCTTCCTCTTCTTCTTCCTTTTCTTCTTCTTCTCATTCTCTTTCTTCATCATCATCTTCTTCTTCTTCTCCTTCTTTTAAATATAATTCTTCTTTTTCTTCTTCTTCTTCTTCTTCTTATTCTTTTTCATCTCTTTCTTCCTCTTCTTCTTCTTCTTCTTCTTCTTCTGTTCTTCTTCTTCTTCTTTTTCTTCTTCTTCTTCTTCGACTACTACTTGTTCCTCTAACTTTTCCCTAAACATAAATCCCTAAACCATATAAAATCCTTAATCTTTCATCCCTAATCTCTTATGCGTAATCTATAATCCTTAATCTAAAATTCCTAATACCTAATACCTATTCCTTATTCCTTAATCTCTACACCCTAATCCCTTATTATGACTAAATAACACTTAATCCCTAATCCTTAATCAAAATTCACTAAAATAATACTTAATCACTCCCTCCCAAATGCCTAACCCTTAATCCCTCATACTTAATCCCTAAACCCTAATCCCTAATCCCACTCTAATAACTAATTCCAAATCTCTCCCCCCTTAATCCCTAAACCCTAATCCACAAACCCTAATCCCTAACCCCTAATCCCTAATCTGTATCTTCTTGCTCTTCTTCTTTTTCTTCCTCCTCTTCTCTCTTCTTCCTATTCTTCTTTTTGTTAACCTTCTTCTTCTTCTTCTTCATCCTCATCTTTTTTCTTACTCCTCTTCTTCCTCATCTTTCTCTTCTCCTTCTTCTTCTTCTTCTTCCTCCTCTTCTTCTTCTTCTTTTTCCTCTTCTTCTTCTACTTGTTTTTTCTTCTTCTTCTTCTTCCATTTCTTCTTCTTCTTCTCCTTCTTCTACAGCTTCTTCTTCATCTTCTTCTTCCTCTTCTTCCTCTTCTTCTTCTTGTTCATCTTCTTCTTTTTCTTCTTCTTTTTATTATTCTATTTCTTCTTCTTCTTCTTCCTCTTCTTCTTCTTCTTCTTCTTCTTCTTCTTGTTCTCCTTCTTCTTTGCTTCTTCTTCTTCTTCTTCAATTTCTTCTTCTTCTTCTTCTTCTTTTTCTTCTTCTTATTATTATTAATATTCTTCTTCTACTTTTTTCTTCTTCTATTCTTCTCCTTTAATTTCTCCTATTCTTCCTCTTCTTTCTGTTCTTCTTCATCTTCCTCTTCTTCTTCTACCTCTTTGTCATCATTTTTTTCTTCTTTCTCCTCTTCTTCCTCAGCTTCCACTTCTTTTTCTTCTTCCTTCTCGATCACTGAGCTAACTCCCTCTCAAACTAAACTCCCTTTGGACTAGTCTAAAGATTCATTCTAAGGAATTGAAGAAAAGCTTATTTTGTACCGTTTGTGTAATTTCTCTTCCCTACTCATCCCCTTTGCTTTGGCAGCAAAAGTCAGGAATCAAAAACATCAAAAGAAGGAAATTTGATTATGAATTCACCATCCCTTGAAGACCGACTCACTTTCTGTGACTTCAATCGATTCGACTATGACTGAGCCGTCTCCCAAACTTCTTGACCCAATGACCCCGAAACACATTTGGTATGTTGTGTTCCTTCAACACTCTGTTCAACGACCTTTTCTGGATCACTAGCTGACTTAGAACAAACTGATGTAATTTGCTCTGTAGAACGCTTTGACATGATCAGTGCCCCAACCCCGGGTCACTTTCACTGAATGGTAATGGCAACCCATTCTAGTTCCCTTCATTTCATAGATTGATGCGAACTGAAAGGTAAGTCGTGTCTAGAATATGCTAACAAATACTAACATAGAGGAACTGTAACCTCCAAAGAAGAAAAAAATAATCGATAAAGGGGGATAATATAAAGAAGAATCCACCTTCATATCCAATCGACGACATTCTTTCTTACGGATATGTCCAAAGACCCTCTCATCAACCGCTGGGCATATTCCTTTGCTGGAGTATGCTCATATTCATTCTTTAGCAATGCAAACAGGCATTCTTCGAAGTGCGATGAGCAAATAAAGGAGGAATCCTGGAAAAATGAAGTCTTTTGCTCGCATATTTTTCCAAGCCCACCCCATTGAGCTTTTCGATTGATGCCCAGCTCCTCGTCCTCCTCAAAAACAAGGATGCCGTTGTTATCCTCAGCACATAAAGGATGGGAGAAGCATAGTCACAACTAACTCCCATTGTAGCTGGATCGAAGATACAACAGGCGTTACTTTCTTTATAGATGGAGATTTGCTCTCTTCTTCTTCTACTGCGGGGACTTCCCCTCTCATAGATGAGCCCAGAGGTAGAGCTTCCCCATTGTGTGTAGGCTCTCTGGAGAATTGCTAGAGGGAAAGAGAAGACGGAAGAATTGTGTTGGACAAGATAAAAACTACTGTATATATGGAAGAAGAAGAGTTGCTGAAGTGATGGACAGGATAAAGACTGCTGCATATATGGAAGAAGAAGACTTGCTGAAGTGATGGATGTTGAACCTTTAGGGTAACTGAGGAGGGTGGAAAAGGAGGTGACTTTTGTTGAAGGGATATTTAGTTAAGCCTTACAGAAAATGATGAGTTTATTATTTGATTATGGAAATATAATTACGTGAATCATGTAGATTTTAAAAAAACTTTATAGTGTTATTATAAAATTCTTCAGTATCTAAAACTTGACTATTGTTTGGATAATTTGTCACATGAGATTTAATTTAATTTGTCTTTAAAAACAAAGAAATTATAATATATATATAATTGTTAGTCTTTATGTCTAACAATTTTATTTTATCATAAAAAATCTTTACATTTAGTTTTATGAGACTATGTACAACTTTGATCATTATCCTTTGATCCAAACAAACCTAAAATTGAGTTGGGATTAAATATTGATTGGTTCAAAAATGTTATCTTTCAATATCATATAATATTATTTAACAATAAATAATTTTTCAAGTGACTAGAAATTATAAACTCACATGTAAAACAAAGTAGATGTTACATAAACTTTAATTTATATAGATGTCAAATATAACGAAGTCATAAGGTATAACAAAACGTAATTTGGATGGCTTTAAGTTCATAAAGTATAAATAACTTATTTTTTAACTATACGAATATTCTTGGATAATTTTAAATAAAATATTTGGTACAGTTTTTAAATTTTTCTTATTGATATTGTTTAAATGGAAAGGTATTGAGTTATAAACATAAATGGGGAATATAACCCACAAGTTAGATGTTACCTTTTTTATGCTTCAGTTGAGCCAAAAAAAATTTTTGTTGAAGAAGATTGTAGGAAAAAATATATTTTATTTTTTTATAGTGGTATTCTTTTTTTAATAACATGAATTATGAAGAATTAAAACCTTGTAATAGTCTTAACCCATAACTAAACTTATAAATTTATATAGTATATTAGCCCAATCTTGATCCAAAATTATAATGAAATAGGATTTTTATACAATTTTATTTATTCTAACTAAATTTTGATTATACCAATTTCTTGTTGTATTACAAAAAAAGCTCCTCATTTGTATGACTTAAATTCAAACAAAAGGTTGTCAAAATTTTAGTAATATAGGTACATTTATAAAATAAACGAGACATTGGTTCAATAAAATATAATTATCATCTCATCTATAAGGATAGCATGTGTAACCTCAAAATAATCAAAAGAATATAGCTCTTTTTAGGGATAGATAGTTCATAAGTTTTTTTAATTTATCATTAGCAAAAAAAGAAAGAACATCCTCAATAATAACTTTGTGCATATAAGAAGGTGAAAGATAAGGCTCAAAATAACGTTCATTGTCTGGCATTTGATCAATAAGTGTGCATTATATGAGAATATATATTAGCTATAGAAGTTTTGGGATGAGCTTAGAAGATAAAAAAAATGATCTTAACATTAGTAGAAATAATAAGATTAGTTTGGGTGGGAATTAGCTTGGATCGTTGAAAATAGTGAAAACGATAATAGCCTTAGGGTATAAGGATGAAGTAAAGTGATGAAAAGGCTAAGTTTGAGAAAAATAATAGAAGGAGAACTTAGTTAGGCTTGAAGAGGTTCAGAAAAATAATATACATGATATTTTTGTAAAAAATAAGAAGTGCAAAATTATAGTTAAAATGCTAATATTGATACCTTGCATAATATACTTATCTTTATTTTTTAACTACATAAATAATATACATGTTTACAATTATAATAAACTCTAACAAATTAATGATCATAATAAAGTTATATTAAACATTAATGAATGTAATATATACAAATTTATTGTTGGAAAGTTAGATAATAGACACAATTTTTTAGAAAATCATGTTAATCATTTATATCACTAATAATAAACAGTCATATGCAAAACTATGATTTTAAATAGTTTATATCACAAACACGTTAATGCAATGTATGGATAATGATGTATAAGTAGCTAAGCTCATACAATTTTTATGTCTCATAAAGCTTCATTTCTTTATCTTGATTAGTATTTAAGAAAACAAATTACTCAAAGGTAAATTAAAACCCCATGGAATCATTATTGCTAGGGTTATATAAGTATTAGGAAATAGATACAAAATATGCACGTAGTATATGAATAATCAAAATTCTACAATACAAATTAATATAATATTAACAAAAGTTTCACATACAATATTGCACGAAGGAATGTCTCTAAACTTTTGAACATATAATGGTTATGCTATAGAAGGCAAAAAATATTAATGTAAGTGTACTCCAAAAAGTTCTAGATCTCTATAATAGATGTATGTATATTAAGATCATTAAGCTCTAATAATCAACCCTTCAAATCAACAAATAAAATGCCCTCCAAACGAATGTGTGTAAAGCATAATGTCCTCTAAACTCTTTCAAAACACTCTCAAATTAGTATTATAGCATTCCTACAACAACAATAGCAATCTCCAATTGATATAATGTAAGAACAAAGGCAAACTAGTAACAAAATGTAGTGGACAAAAAAGCATGATATATAAGTCAACATTGATTGCAATTTGGAAAATGCAAAGCAAGCAAATCTATGACATAAATCTATTGTGAAAATGGTTTATAGCATTCTTGTTGGAAAAATGCCGGTTACAAGAGGGGGGGTGAATTGAACCGTTCACAATAATAAAACGTAACAGAGTAAATTTAATCTTGAATTTGTGCGCTTAAGAAATAAAATAGCAAGGCACACGATTTCAAGTGGTTCGGCAAAACCTTTGCCTACATCCACCCCCAGCTAACCTAGCCGGGCTTCACTACAAATCCAATGCCTTTTGCCCAACCGGCGGGTAGGCCAAAAACCCTCAAAGCACCTAATCACAAGATTGGTTACACACAAATACAACAGCTTGGTTTTCAAAACCAAGACCACAAATACACCGTCGTCGTCAATTTTTTATTTGGCAAACAAATTTTCTTAAACAAAATTAAAATTCCACAGACCCCTACAACTTGTGAAACAAAGTGGCACAAAAAACATTTCTTCGAAATTAAAATTAAAATAACCCAAACGCACTTCTGACCGCGCTTTCCAAACAGGAAAAAGCCCAAATCGCGTTTGCGAAGACGTTGTTCTGTTTTCGTGTGGAAGAAGTGTTTCGGAGAAAATTTGATCTAAAATTCGACTCAAGAAAAATTCGAAACAGGTAAGTGGAATTTCGAAAAGTTAATTGAGACTCCAAGGCTTGAAACGAGAATCACAATTGGTGAAGATTGATCGAAAAATCAAGATCCGCGAAGCTTGATTAACGGAAAAGTTTTGCAGTAATTTCAACCTCAATCTAAGTAGCAAAGCAGAGTAGCAATTGTAAAGTAGAAACGAAAAGGAATGAAACCGTGCAAATTTGAAGCGAAAGGAACGCGTTTCGTTTCGATCCGAGAAGGCTGAGGAAGACGATGAATAGTAATTCCAGTGATTGTCCGTCTTTGCAGGGATTTTTCCAGTTCTTTTTTTTTCTAAAAAAAATCCATCGAATTCAATCCTTCTTATAGAAGGAGATCGAACAATTGAACGTTGGTTCCAACGGCTAGACGAGGAGAAGAAAATAATTTTAAAACATATAGCCGTTGCGTCGGAAAAGCAGAAAAGGAAAGCCGAAAAAGAGAAAATGCTTTTAAGTTTTAGTCCCACATTTCCTGTTGGTAGGGAGAAGTAGCGCATATATTAGTTCACCTATCTTTTGCCTTCAGCCGAAAATATTGGGGTTGGCTGCCCCAGGTGCGGTTGGGAAGTCAATAACCAACCCGACCTGTTTAGAGCATAACGGGTCAAGTATGACCCGAACCCGAATTAGGAACTCTGGCTTGTGTTTGCGCCCTTATAATCGTCCCCTTCGGTTCTCGCCTGGCCGGTTCAGCTTGTTTCCGGTTCGGCGTTAACCGAACCCTTTTTGCCCTGGTTTGGCGTAAAGTGAAAATTTTTTTTAATTAAATCGGAAATAAAATTTTGAAAGCTTTAACACTTGCGAAAATAGTCGAAAATGCTTTAATAAATAATAATAATTATATTTTTATTTAAACCAAAATAAATATGGTGTAAAATGTTGATTATACAAGTCAAGGACTTGTTTAATCACAACACCTTCTTAAATGTAAGCCTCATACGTAGAGTTGCACTAATACGATATATAAAATCGTATGGTAATACCCTTAGGCAATTAAAACTTGAAAAATACATTTATAATGTGCCACACAAACAAAGTTGTAGGTTTTACATTGTGTCCTAAAAGAAAACGTATACACCTCCATAATGGCTGCCACACCATCTGGAGTACCAAGGGCTGCTCATCACGATCAAAGTTGTTGGTAACTTCCTTCAATCATCTTCCAAGTCATTTGAGCTTCATGTCACTCTAATACTGTAACAAATACTCAAGCAAACAATTACAACAACAATACACTGTTTTGTTATCATCAAATTATCATTTAGGCCATGGGGTTTTACAGTCTCCCCCTTTTGATGATAACAAAACCCACAAATTTATTATAAAAGTAAACGGTAACAATTATTGTAAACAATCACTCCCCCTGAATCTAATCACTTTACTCTCCCCCTTTTTGCAATCACTCAAAAGGGTTGAGGATTCCAAGGGACAATCTAAGTCTGATAAAGAGTTCTGTGGGCAATGGTTTAGTGAAGATATCTGCGAATTGATCTTGAGAGGGAACAAAATCAAGTGTGATAAGCTTATTTTGTACTTGCTCTCTAATGAAATGAAATCTAAGATCAATGTGCTTAGTGCGAGAATGATGAACGGGATTTTTGGTAAGACATATAACACTAGCATTATCACACAATATAGGAATTTCACTTAGATGAATACCATAGTCAAGTAGTTGTTGCCTAATCCAAAGTTCTTGGGCTACACAACTCCCTGCCGCTATGTATTCAGACTCGGTTGTTGAAAGGGCAACACAGTTTTGTTTTCTACTAGCACAAGAAATCAGTGAATTCCCCAGAAATTGACACATTCCTGAAGTACTTTTTCTATCAATTTTACTTCCAGCAAAGTCTGCATCTTAGTAGGCAATTAAATTGAGGCTTTCTTCATTTTTGGGGAACCATAGTCCTAGAGTAGATGTTCCAAGAAGATATCTAAAAATGTGCTTCACAGCTTGCAAGTGTGATTCTTTAGGACATGATTGAAACCTAGCACACAAGCAAACACTAAGCATAATATCAGGTCTACTAGCTGTCAAATAAAGAAGGGAACCTATCATGCCTCTATACAGCTTTTGATCAACTTCCTTCCCCTTCTCATCCTTGTCTAATGAAATTGATGTGGCCATGGGGGTTACTCTAGATTTACATTTATCTAACCCAAACTTCTTGAGTAATTCTAAAGTATACTTAGTTTGAGAGATAAAGATACCTTGACTTACTTGCTTAATCTGTAATCCTAAGAAAAAAGTTAACTCTCCCATCAAACTCATTTCAAATTCATTTTTCATCATATTTGAAAACTCCATACAAAGATCTTCATTTGTTGCACCAAAAACTATATCATCAACATAAATTTGACATACTAATTGATCATCTTCAAAATTTTTGAAAAATAAAGTACTATCTATTTTGCCTCTTCTAAAACCATTTGATGTCAGAAATGTACATAGCCTATCATACCATGCTCTAGGAGCTTGTTTTAAACCATACAAAGCCTTCTTTAATTTGAAAACATAATCAGGCTTTTCAAAATCCTCAAAGCCAGGAGGTTGCTCTACATAAACCTCCTCATTAATAAACCCATTCAAGAAAGCACTCTTAACATCCATTTGATATAACTTGAAATTCTTATGACAGGTATAAGCCAAAAGAATCCTAATGGCTTCAAGTCTGGCTACAGGAGCATATGTTTCATCTACATCTATCCCTTCAACTTGTGAGTATCCTTTGGCAACTAATCTAGCTTTATTTCTAATCACATTGCCATTCTCATCTAGCTTGTTCTTGAAAACCCACTTAGTTCCTATAACTGATTGATCACTAGGTCTTGGGGTCAATTCCCATACTTGATTTCTTTCAAATTGATTTAGTTCCTCATTCATGGCAATCAACCAAAACTCATCATTCATTGCCTCATCTATTGTATGAGGTTCAAGGGTGGAAACAAATGCGGAGTGGTTGAAACTTCCCCTTGTTCTAACATTATCCTTCATATCTCCAATAATTTGCTCAACTGGATGACTCTTCCTATACTTAAAGGTATTGGGACTTGATGGATTTTCACTTTCAATTTTTTCTATATTCGTATTTCCATCAAGATTTAATCTTCCTAAAACTTCTAAGTCATCATCAAGATGATCACTAGTTGTTGGCTTAAGTGGTTCTTCATCAAAGGTCACATGAATTGATTCTTCCACTAAGTGTGTAACTTTATTATACACTCTATATGATCTACCAGTAGAAGAATATCCCAAAAAGATCCCCTCATCTGATCTAGGATCAAATTTACTCAATTCTCTCTTACCATTATTCAAGATGTAACACTTGCATCCAAAGACACGCAAGTGTGCTACTTTTGGTTTCTGTCTAAAAATCAATTCATAAGGGGTCAAATTAATCAAAGGCCTGGCTAAAATCCTATTTAATACATAGCAAGCTGTACTAACAGCTTCGGCCCAAAAGAACTTAGCAACACCATATCCACTCAGCATGGATCTTGCTAATTCAACTAAGCTTCTATTCTTCCTCTCTACTACCCCATTTTGTTGTGGTGTTCTAGAAGATGAAAATGTATGTGGTACACCATGAGTTTCGCAAAAATTGGTGAAATTTTCATTCTTAAACTCTCCACCTTGGTCACTCTTAATGGCTATCAAACCTATACCAAGTTCCCTTTCTAACCGAGTAACCAAAGTTACAAAATTGTGACATGCCTCACTTTTCTTTCTAAGAAATATCACCCATGTATATCTTGAATAATCATCTACTATTACAAAACCATATTTTTTATGTCCTAAGCTCTCGAGTTCTATGGGACCAAATAAGTCCAAATGCAAAATCTCCAATGGTTTTGTAGTTGTGACATCTTTCTTTGCTTTAAAAGAAACTCTAGTTTGTTTTCCTAATTTGCAAGGTCCACAAGTGTGATTTTCTTCTATTTGAAAGTTTGGTAGTCCTCTAACTAAGTTATACTTAAATATTTTCCTAATGGTGGAAGAGCTAGCATGACATAACCTCCTATGTCAAAGATACCCATCATTGGTACATGAGGTGAGACATTTGATTCCACTTCCTTCTACAGTCTTAAGATCTAAAAGATATGTGTTGTTTCTCCTAGATGCCATTACTAAAGGTTTATGATCTCTACCAATTACACACGAGCTAGAATTAAAAGACACATCAAAGCCAGAATCACATAGTTGACTAATACTTAAAAGGTTGTATTTTAAACCATCAACTAAAAATACCTTAGAAATAGAAATAGAAAAGGTTTCGATGGTACCTATTCCGATGACCTTCTTTTTAGTATTATCTCCTAAGGTAACATCTCCTCCATCAAATTCTTTAAGATATGTGAAAAGACTAGGATTACCGGTCATATGTCTTGAGCATCCACTATCTAAATACCACATGCCCTCCAAGGTCCCATTAAGAAGGCATGCCTGAAATTAATAGAATCAAGGATTAGATTTTTGAACCCAAACTTGTTTAGGTTCGGGTTTACTAATGTTATGAGTAGGATAGGTAGGACAACTTCCCTTTCTCACCCACATATAACTACTATTTCTAGAAAAAATATTTGTTCGAATTTTACAAAATTTAGAAATATGTCTGGGTTTCATGCAATAATGACAAGTATAAAATTGCTCATAAGAATTTGAATTATGTGCATTTCTAGAAACATTTCTATAATCATGTGTATTACTATGCAAAGCATGGGATGTGCACTTCATATGCAAGTCTTTAAAATCTGAAAATTCTTTAACTAAACTAGCATGTGAAGATATTAATTTAACATGCTCATCTTCCTTAGTTTGTAGGTCATGTAAATGAGATGTAATTTTTTCATTGAGATATCCACACAAACCTACATACTTTTCATGCTCATTCTTCAAATTTTTGTACTTCTTAAGCAATTTTTCATACTTGTTGCAAACATAAAGCAATTTATCTTGTAATTCTGAATATGAAAGTGAACATACCTCAGATTGTGATGAAGAAGCTTCTTCTTCAAGTTGATCTTCTTGGTTAGCCATAAGACAGATAAGACCTTCATTCTTGTCATCATCACTTGAAGTAGATTCTTCAGAATCACTCCAAGCCACCTTCAAAACCTTCTTCTTCATCTTTTTGTCAATCCTTGACTTTTCTCCTTTCTGTTGCAAAGAGGGGCAATAGACTCTAATATGGCCAACTTTTCCACATTCATGACAAATGGGTTCACCCATATTCCTCCTTTTGGTTCTCCAATCATTTCTTCTTCCTTTTCCTGCATTTTGATTTCTCAACAGACGAGTTAGTCCTTTAACAACCATGGCAACATCATCCTCACCTGATTCTTCTATAGCAGATTCATCATTAATCTTTAATGCAATTGACTCCTCCTTCTTTTTCCCTTTAGCTTTCTCCACAACATCTTCTTCAGATTTCCTTCTCTCCATTTCCATCTCATTGGTCATTAGTTCACCAAGCAAATCATCCAAGGACAATGTAGACAAATCCTTGGATGCTTTAATAGCTGTCACCAGTGGATCAAACTCCCTTGGTAGTACTCTTAAAATCTTCCGTACCTGTTCATCATTTGACAAAACTTTTCCAAGACTAACTAAACCATTAGTAATGTTAGTAAATCTCGTAAACATATTTTTAATAGATTCATTTGGAGACATTCGAAACAACTCATAATCATGTACAAGCATGTTAATTTTGTTTTCTTTAACTAGAGAAGTCCCTTCATAGGTTACTTCAAGCTTGGTCCATATCTCATGCGCTGTATCAAGGTTCATAATCCTGTTGAACTCGCGTGCATCGAGTCCACAGTGAAGAATGTTTACAGCGCGTGCATTGAGTTGGACTCGTTGTTTCTCCTCAGGGGTTAACTCAGAAATTTCTTTCCTAATAGAAACATTGTTAATGACTTTTGTAGGAAAAGTAAAAGGACGACGAACAATTTCCCAAAGGTCAATATCAACAGATTGAAGATGTGCTCCCATCTGGTTCTTCCAATATAAATAGTATTCGCCACAGAAAAGGGGTGGCCGGTTGAAAGAAGCACCTTCCCCAAGTTTGGCACTGGCATCAATAAAATTTTGAGCCATGATCTTGTCTTTCGGATTTCTCCTTTAGACTTTAACTGGCTCTGATACCAATTGTTAGAAAAATGCCAGTTACAAGAGGGGGGGTGAATTGAACCGTTCACAATAATAAAACGTAACAGAGTAAATTTAATCTTGAATTTGTGCGCTTAAGATATAAAATAGCAAGGCACACGATTTCAAGTGGTTCGGCAAAACCTTTGCCTACATCCACCCCCAGCTAACCTAGCCGGGCTTCACTACAAATCCAATGCCTTTTGCCCAACCGGCGGGTAGGCCAAAAACCCTCACAGCACCTAATCACAAGATTGGTCACACACAAATACAACAGCTTGGTTTTCACAACCAAGACCACAAATACACCGTCGTCGTCAATTTTTTATTTGGCAAACAAATTTTCTTAAAAACAATTAAAATTCCACAGACCCTACAACTTGTGAAACAAAGTGGCACAAAAAAAAATTCTTCGAAATTAAAATTAAAATAACCCAAACGCACTTCTGACCGCGCTTTCCAAACAGGACAAAGCCCAAATCGCGTTTGCGAAGACGTTGTTCTGCTTTCGTGTGGAAGAAGTGTTTCAGAGAAAATTTGATCTAAAATTCGACTCAAGAAAAATTCGAAACAGGTAAGTTGAATTTCGAAAAGTTAATTGAGACTCCAAGGCTTGAAACGAGAATCACAATTGGTGAAGATTGATCGAAAAATCAAGATCCGCGAAGCTTGATTAACGGAAAAGTTTTGCAGTAATTTCAACCTCAATCTAAGTAGCTAAGCAGAGTAGCAATTGTAAAGTAGAAACGAAAAGGAATGAAACCGTGCAAATTTGAGCGAAAGGAACGCGTTTCGTTTCGATCCGAGAAGGCTGAGGAAGACGATGAACAGTAATTCCAGTGATTGTCCGTCTTTGCAGGGATTTTTCCAGTTCTTTTTT
Organism: Vanilla planifolia; assembly: GCA_023846275.1. Taxonomy (NCBI): domain Eukaryota; kingdom Viridiplantae; phylum Streptophyta; class Magnoliopsida; order Asparagales; family Orchidaceae; genus Vanilla; species Vanilla planifolia. The sequence goes on along the minus strand of JAIUJO010000086.1, from coordinate 878,894 downwards.
TTTCTAAAAAAAATCCATCGAATTCAATCCTTCTTATAGAAGGAGATCGAACAATTGAACGTTGGTTCCAACGGCTAGACGAGGAGAAGAAAATAATTTTAAAACATATAGCCATTGCGCCAGAAAAGCAGAAAAGGAAAGCCGAAAAAGAGAAAATGCTTTTAAGTTTTAGTCCCACATTTCCTGTTGGTAGGGAGAAGTAGCGCATATATTAGTTCACCTATCTTTTGCCTTCAGCCGAAAATATTGGGGTTGGCTGCCCCAGGTGCGGTTGGGAAGTCAATACCCAACCCGACCTGTTTAGAGCATAACGGGTCAAGTATGACCCGAACCCGAATTAGGAACTCTGGCTTGTGTTTGCGCCCTTATAATCGTCCCCTTCGGTTCTCGCCTGGCCGGTTCGTCTTGGTTCCGGTTCAGTGTTAACCGAACCCTTTTTGCCCCGGTTTGGCGTAAAGCCAAATTTTTTTTAATTAAATCGGAAATAAAATTTTGAAAGCTTTAACACTTGCGAAAATAGTCGAAAACGCTTTAATAAATAATAATAATAATATTTTTATTTAAACTAAAATAAATATGGTGTAAAATGTTGATTATACAAGTCAAGGACTTGTTTAATCACAACACCTTCTTAAATGTAAGCCTCATACGTAGAGTTGCACTAATACGATATATAAAATCGTATGGTACAACCCTTAGGCAATTAAAACTTGAAAAATATATTTTTAATGTGCCACACAAACAAAGTTGTAGGTTTTACATTGTGTCTTAAAAGAAAACGTATACACCTCCATAATGGCTGCCACACCATCTGGAGTACCAAGGGCTGCTCATCACGATTAAAGTTGTTGGTAACTTCCTTCAATCATCTTCTAAGTCATTTGAGCTTCATGTCACTCTAATACTGTAACAAATACTCAAGCAAACAATTAGAACAACAATACAATGTTTTGTTATCATCAAATTATCATTTAGGCCATGGGGTTTAACAATTCTTCCCTCATGGTCAATCATGTTCTTATCCATCACGATTGCTCTCACTTTGTAAAAGTCTAAGAGAAGAATTGTTGCATGGCTTTACATACGCTATTTTTGTGAGGAAGACAATGCACAATGAAAGAAAGAGTAAGGAAAATGGCATGAGCAAGATGCAACCCATAAAATAAATGCATATGGTATTTGGGATAAAAGGGGGCTTTAGTCAGTTAATATCAAAATATTAGTTTAAAATTGCATTAAGGTTTGAGCGCCCTTGATAATGAATTCTTCAAATAGTTTTTATTTGATAATGATTTTTACAAATAATGAAGAGCTTTTGAAAATATTTTTTTAAAAAAAGTTTTTTTGTTAAATGCATTTTATGTGATAATAAAAATGAATTATAAAAAGTTATTTAGTAATTTTTTGATATTTTGAGGCTAAAAAAGATGAAGTAACTTCAAGAAATAATTGTCAAAATCAAAACTAATCTTTTAAGAGTTTGCATTTCAATAAAGAAGTAGCAACAGGGACTTGTTTGATAATATTTTATGAAGAAATTAATCAAAATTAAATGTTATTATAGAATATACTAAAGTTCTTAGATTTTTTACAATCGTAGAGCCCAAATTAACTTGAAATTAAATGTTCCTATACAATTTATCTCAATTCTTTAAATTATTTGCTTTGATTTTCTTATATTTTTATAAAGCTCTAAATCTTCTCTCTTGTAACCTTGCATCACTATAGTCTTGTTGTATTATATTTTTTTAATATATCTGACTTTAGCTTTAGCATATATTTACATAATATTAAAATAACGATTAATTATTACTTTTATTTAATTAATTTGGTAATTTCAAAAAATTATAAACAAGTTTCAATGGAGATGAAACAAATACCATTATTGTCATCTTATAGAGTTCCACTCAATTGAAATTTCATTTCTTATAATTTAAAAAAAATTATTTTCAAAAGTGTTTATATGCTTTACAAGTCATTTCAATCTAAACCTCATGTGATAGTCAATGATACTACATTAGATCTTCTTAGAATCTTGGATCACAATTTTTCTATCATATTTATCACTTTTCAAAAAATGTTTTTATTTGATTTGGTTATATTACTTATTAACTTTACATCTCCTCCAATGTGACATTTTAATCACTTTTATTAGTTTTAATACATTATTTTAATTTAACTCATTTCAATTATAATAAATATACTTATTATTAAGATGATACTTTATTATTATTTATGCTTATTTGCCTTTATAATTCATATTTTCTATAAAATATGTTTTGAACGAGATGAAAAAAAATTTGTTTTATTTGTCTTAATATGCTCTATCTAATTAAATACTTATTTTAATATTTTTTATATTTTTTATTATATATTTTTCTTACTTTATAAGATATTTTTGCTCATACTTGATTCCATCATTGAGGCTGTTATACTTGATCTCATTAGTACCTTGGAGGATAACTTTACCATACAAGTTTTTTTAAATAATTTAGCTCATTTGATCTAAGATTTTTCTTTAGTTTGGATATATTATTATGAAACTCTAACTCTTCCATGGTGTGACATTTACATAGTTTTTATTTAGATATTATAAATTCTTTTATTTTAGCTTTATTATATATTTATCAAATATTAAAATACTAATATATTATTATTTACACTTATTTAAATTCATATTTCATAATAAATCCAAACAAGTGCTAATTGAGACATATCAAACATCATCACCTTTCTATTTCAATAAGTTTTATAAATGTAAATGTTTTATTATCGATTGTTTTTGCAGTCTTATAAGACATTTTGATTCTTACAAGTTTGTTGCACACATTCTCCATAGTATTTTTGAATGCAACTTTTTTGAAATAATTTATCTCATTTCATAAAAAAAATATTTTATTATATTAAGGTGAAACTCAAATTCTTTACACATGTAAAGTTAATATTGCTTAGATTTTGTTATATTATATTTTTTTAATTTATTCGGTTAGTATTTTCGAATACAACTTTTCACAAATAATTTATCTCATTTCTTGAAATGTTTTACTTTTATTTAGTTATATTTTTATGAAACTCAAATTATCTACTCTTGTAAGCTTAAAATCACTTTGATTTGGTCATATTTTATTGTTGCTATTTATAAACTTTTTAATGTTAATACATATTTACTCTTATTTGTCATTACAATTTACAGTAATTCCAAGCTAAGTCTGGCCAAGATAAAATAAATATTACTGAACTCGTCTACAAGATATCTATTTTACTAAATATACATTTTTGAATTTTAAAATATTTATTTTCTAAGATTTTGTTCCCTTTTTATGATATTTGGATTTGTTTCATATTTGGATTTCTTGAAATGTTTCACTTTTATTTGGTTATATTTCTATGAAACTCAAATTATCCACTCATGTAAACTTAACATCACTTTGATTTGCTCATATTTTTTTATTTCTATTTATAAACGTTTTAGCATTAATACATATTTACTCTTTTTTGTCTTCACAATTTGTAGTAATTCCAAGTTAAGTCTGACCAAGATAAAATAAATATTATTGAACTCGTCTACACGAGATCTATTTTATTAAATATATATTTTTGAATTTTAAAATATTTTATTTGTTTTTTTGTTCTCTTTTTAAGATATTTGGATTTGTATAATTGAACACAACTTTCTAGTAAAATTTATCTCATTTCTACAAATGTTTCACATAGATTTGGCCATATTTTTATGCAACTTGAAATTTTCTATCATATGGCATATATATCATTTAGATTTTGTTTTGTTACATAACTTTTATTTATATCATCATTGCTTTAATATATCTTCATTGAATATTTAAATAATAAAAGATTATTATTTGTGATTATTTATATTGATAATTTGTTGTAATACTTATTAATGCTTGATTAAGATTAAAAAAACTTTGTTAGTCTCATCTAACTAAGCTCACTTTAATTAAATTATTTTTTTATATTTCTAAATATTTTTTGTAAGATTTTTTCATCTTTTTAAAATTTTTTTGATTTATACATTACTTGATAATCGAGTATACCATACCTTATCACCTTGGTATCTTAGAATGTGATTTTCCTATACAATTATCTTATTTCTTCAAATTGTTTGTATTGATTTAGTTATATTACTATATAGCCTTAACTCACCTCTCCTATGAGTTAACATCACTTTGATTTGGTTAGATTATGTTGATTTAATTTATCTCTTTTCTACTTTAATATATGTTTTCTTAATATTAAAAAGTTTTATTATTATTATTTATTATTTTCTTCCTTTATAACAAAAGTCATTGGATTCATTTAAACAAGCTTTACCTAATTAAAATTTCATTTATCTGTTTTTGAATCATTTATTTTTAATAGTTTGGCATGCTCTATGAAACATTCTTATTCATATCTTATTTGATGATCACAAATGTTACACTATCTCCTTAGGTTTTTTTAATGCAACTTTCTTATAGATTTAATTTTTTTCTTTATTTTGTTATGTTAGTATCAAACTATAATCTTTTTTGTGCGACGTCTAACTTGCATTTATTCGATTATATTACATTGTTTCATTTTATCTCATCGTAGCTTTAATATATATTTATTTTAAAAAATAAATGATATTTTGTAAATATATATGCTTATTTTTCATGATAATTCACAATAATATTATACAATCCCTGCTCAAAATATAACAAATATCATTACTCACATCTCAAAGAGCTATTTTCATTTTAAAATTTATTTTTATATTTTCAAATTTTTCTTTTTCTTGGCATTTTGAATTACTTACGAGACATTTTCATTTATATCTTATTTAATGAACCATGATGTTACACTAGATTTCATTTGATTTGGTTGTATTAAATTTTTTAATTTATCATATTTAGATTTATTAAATGTTGAAATATTAATTTATTATTTTTTTATAGTTATTTAAATTAGTATTTTTTTAAGTAATTCAAAATAGGGAAAGATAGAGAGAGAATAAACTTGGTTACACTCGTCCAGATATGTTTTGTCTAATTAGATATTTATTTTTTAACTGCTCAAAATATTTTTATTTTTAATAGTTTTTGAACTGATTTTATTTGATTTTATTGTATTATTTTTTTAATTAATCTAATTTTAGATTTATTACATATTTATTAAATTTTAAAATATTAATTTATTTAAAGAATTAAAGATGATGGAATTTTTGTAAACAAAAAATTGTAAAGTAGTTAATTTTTTTAGTACCTGAATTTCTCTGATTTTGGTTTCATTAAAACACTGATGTGTATTTGGTTTATCTCTACTACTTTTAGGAAAAAGAAAATGATTAGTGGAAGCCCGCTCGGGGATTGAGGGTGGATTTATGCACAGGTTTTGGTGGAATCAACTAAAAAATCTTGTGTGTATTTTTTTTATTATTGAGAAATTTTATTTCATCAATAAAAAAAATTTTTAGGTCGAAAAGTTTTTTTACTAATTTTTGGAAAGAAAATTTTCTTAAATAAACAATTCACTCATCACTTCTTATTCGTTAAGCCTCAAATGTTTTATAATAAGTTAGACATCTACTTGGTTTTATTGGACCTATTAATTGCCTTTTGTAATATGATCATTATGTTGTTTCACATATTTGGCTTCACATAAAATTTATTTCGAAGGTTAGGCATATTTTTTCATTTCTTTTGGATATGTGAGCATACCAAATGTTTTGAAACATAATGTATTTATTTAAATTTTTTATAAAAAGTACTTTTCAAAAGTAAAGTATTAAGAAAAAATTAAAAAAATAGAGGATGTGACACCCGATCCCAACGAAGGCAAGCTTGGTCACCACAACTATGCTCAATTCCTATGCAAATTATGCAACATGATTACATTATTGTACACGTGTTGCAAAGAGACAAAGATGATTGATAATGAAACAATTCATAACATTGAGATTAATAATTGGGTTCAATTATTAGACAAGTTAACTAAGCTATTTAATGAAGTAATCTAAAGCATCCAACATCCTCAAGAAGTTGGTTATTAAGAGTCATATATTTGACACTTACAAGGATAACATACTTGATTGTCAAGACAACCTTATCTAGTTTAGATAAAGGATTATAACAATCTCGCCCATAACCTTACTATAAAATAATAGTTTTATTTTCTTAAACAAAATACTTATAATATTATCCAAATTATCGATTTAGGTACAAGGTCTTAAACTAATATCTAAGCCACCAAACACAAAGTACTAATGGCACTAAATAATGTGATGAGCCAATATCCAATATGTATCTTGAACACCCTACACATTTCAATGGAACTATATATTCATATAAGATGAGGAGAATTTTTTAAGAAAACACAATATTAATTTTTATTTAATTTTAGTTAATCCAAACTTATTTAAATATCATGACATTTCTTAAACTAAAATCTATATATTGTATTTCTATTATAAACTATTTTGCATGCTATCTGTATGATTTAATGTACGTACCTTATCATAAAATAAACATATAAAAGATCCACAAAAATTTAAAAACTATGAGCCAATGTAATACAAATACTTCTTATCAAGATAACGATGTCATATATCCAAATACACAATATAAAATGGCTTATAAGATATCTTAATTTAAGAATAAATTATCTATTAATTTAATATTTTATTTATATTACCATTATCATACTTTTCTACCTAAATTTATGGTGAAGATTCTTAATCCACTTTCCTTTTCATTTTGTTTTTCTACAAAGTCATAGATGCATGCACATGAGTTGCTATATAACCTTTAATAATGAAAATATCTAAAATTCCTTAAGATTATATAACCCAAAGTATTCTCTCTACTTTCTCTTCTACAACAAAAACATCAAATGTATGACTCCCTCATCGTGTTGTACAATTTGCATCTCACTAAATCATTGTTATTAACTCTTCACTTATTGTATTATATGGCCTCTCCATCAAAAAGTGTGATTCGTTAAAATCCCTATATATGGTTACAAGAATCGCATCTTACTCTGACCTTTATCTAATCATGTTATATGAGAAGCTCATGGTATAATATGATCGCACCAATAATGATATGATGAGATTATTGGACCACACAATAACCTTTCTTCTTGAGCCAACTTAACTCTAATTGTATTATATATTCTCTTAATTGTATGATATGTTTATTAACTCCCTAAAATAATTATTGATAATCATATTGTATATTCAGTCAAATCATATAGTTGTCTCACCTCAAAACAAAACCATAAGGCATAAATTCAACTATATTTTACTATAAGACGACTCTAAACCCCCATAATTAATTATCATAGCATTCTTAACTTGTATAGTAAAATAAAACCATTAATTCCATTATAAAAACAAATAAATTCAATAAAAAATATAATTTCCACCTTTTTTATTTTCACTCATTGTAGTAGCTTTCTAGTACGTTCTTCCCCTTCTTGATTCTTATAGTAATAGTAAGTCTCCTTTTTTCTTCCTTACTACTCTCCTTATGACCAACAAAATTTTGTCTTCTTTTTCTTGTTGTTCGCTTGAATTGAGACTTTCTTCTTCCCTCTTCTCTTTATTTTCTCTTTTTCTCCTTCTCCTCCTTCATTTTTCTTTCATTAGCTACATCTCAAAACGGCCTAAAACTTTTAGTAATAACTTATTTAACACTAATCTTCTTAAATATAATTGGATTAAATCAAAAAGTATTATTTGCCATTTCTTTTTGCCAAATTTTGTGCTAAACCATTAACATGAAAACTTACCTCATCCTCCAAATCTGTGGAAGAGGTAGAAGTGGAATACGAATCACATTTGGTGGCTTTCAAGGCTATGGGTTCTTTGTTCTTCATTTCATACTTTAACTTGCTTGTAGAAGCCTCTTTCATATGTCTCCTAGTAATCTCTATTTTGACAGCAAGAAGTTCCCCAAGGAGTTCATGCAATGAAAGTTTGTTGACATCTTTAGTCGCTTTAATAACCATTGCAATGGGATCATATTCCTATGGAAGGATTCTCGAAATTTTCCTTACTAAGTCACCATTTGAGAGAATGCCCTTCCAAGGTTTATCAAGCAATTTGTTACGTCACTAAATCTTAAAAACAGACTTTTAATACTCTCACCAGGATTCATTCTAAAAAGCTCATAGTCATGGGTGATGATGTTGATCTTCGTCTCTTTCGTTTGTGAGGTGCCCTCTTAAGTTACTTTAAGTTTTTTCCACACCTCAAATGTCATCTACAAATTTATAATTTGTGTAAATTCACTAGGAGAAATTCCATAATGAAGATAGTTCAAGGCCCTAGCATTTAATTGAGCCAATGTCTTATGCTCAACATTAAGCTCACTAAAGGGCTTGACTTCAATAGTAAAATAATTTCTAAGAAGTTCACAAGGCTTATTCATAACTTCCCATAATTCTAAATCGATAGTTTGAATAAGAATTTTAAAACGGTTTTTCCAATATAAGAAAAATTCTCCTTTAAACAAGGGAGGTCGAATTGAAGAAAGACATTCACACAAGGTTGCACCCATATCAACCAAAGAGGAAGCCATAAAGCAAAAAATCACAAAACCACAAAGAATGTGAGAAAGCCTTCACTTAGCATAAGTGGATCTCCCACGTGATGTTACTCATGTAATTTGGGATTCCTCTCTCTGATACAAATTTAAGTTCCTTGTGCTTAAGACAACCCCACAAAAGGGGAGGGTGAATTATGGCAAATAATATTTTCATTCGATTTTTGGTTTCAATTAAAACTTAAGTCTTTTAAGCAAGAATAAGAAAGAATATGACAAAAAAGATTTTTAAACTGGTTCGACTCAAAATCGAGCCTACATCCACCCTCAACGGGTGTTATGAGTAGAACACTAAAAATCACCAAATTACAAGCAAGGTTTTTCATACCATTCACCTCAAACCTACTTGGGATTTTACCTACGGCTAATCCCGATCCTACTTGAGTTTTTTTGGGCTCAACTCAAACCCAAAGCATTTGCACAGTTGCCTGGATGCCCTTACCCAAAACAAAGAAATACAAAAATTGGCAAATCTTAAAACAATTTAAGAGAAATATAAGGCACACATAATATGTACAAGAGGCAGGAATAGAGATTGAAAATTAGTTGAAGCAAAGACCACTAATTTTAGGTTCCTTCTTACAGCTTTTACTTTGTAACTTTGGAAGTAACGTATGCACTTAGAATTGCTCGATATTGTGATTTGAAAGCTTACAAACCTTAGCAATGGTAACCTATACGAAGAATACTCGAGCGAGCATGCACAAATGGGGAGGCGGCACTCTAACATTTGTTTTGCTACTTGTGAAGCATGTGAGAATGGTGGATGCTTTGGATATTGGCAGATACATACGGGTGGTGTGCTGGACACAGCCAAAAAGCTACCATCCTTTATTACACTATAGTTAAGAAATCGTCCGCTTTGATGACGACTGGTGAACAAGTATGAATAATGTATCCATAGATTCAACTTCGGTAAAATCACAAATTCTCCTTCCACTGGTCTACAAAAATTTGTCCTCATAGCAATATTGAAGATAACGACACTAAAAAATAAGTAGTCTTTCAAAGCATAGTTTTTGTACATTTGCTCATTGAGAAAGATGAAAGAAAGAAAATATAATTTATTGAAAAAAATAAGATATGGATGTTTGTTCATAAAGAATAATTTAATCACATAGAAATATTTTATGATAATAAATTAATAATATCAGTGACAAAAAAATCTTATATTTCATGAAAGAATAAAAAATATATATTTTTTTCTCTTTATATTCAAGTTGTTGTTTCATTTAAAGTTATCAAAGCATAAATATAAAGAAAAATAGTAATAGTTGTTCAAAATTTATTTTGTAATTTTTTCTCATTCAATGTAAGTAATCTCAACAAGTGTTCTATTCTTCCTTTTTTGCAATTTTATTTTATTTTAGTACTTTTCTAATAAACAGTTACTTATGAATTTCATGTTTTTGTGCAAAAAATCAAATTCTTTAGATAAAAGTTTTTCTTCTCTGTTAGTTCAAATTATATTTATATTAAACAATTTTTTTTATTTTTATAAGACCTTCAAATTCCTTATATTTTTCAAATACCATTAATTTATGAACAACAAAAGATATCCAATTCATATGAATAAGGTCATAACTAAATAATAAATAATATCTATTTTTAATTTGAAATAAAAGATTCATTTATTATAAATATCAACATGAACAAACTCAAGAGACTACATAACTTTCTAAAACTTAAGAATGATTATTATTGGTGCTTATTAAAAATATAACTTTTACAAATATAATCAACATTAAAAATAAAAAAATATCATTCAATATTTTTTAATTTTATAACTCCAATCAAACAAAATACAAATAATCATTTTAATAATATCACAACTAAGATTTATTCTTAACCTCTACTACAAATACATTGCTTTTAATATGGAATTTTTTTATTAAAAACACCTCATTAACACCATTCATCCTTAAATGTACAAAATAATTTTGTTATATCACTTATGTAATACTTAATGAACCACAAGCAAAAAATTCAAATACTAAACAAATATGATGAACCAATTTTTTTTAATCAATTATCCTTTGTTATGATTTAAAAAAGTGCCTTAACATCTACTCTATTAACTAAAAGTATTTATTCATATTCACATAAAAATTTCTAGACTTTGAAAATTAAAAAAGTCCACATCATTGTAATACTAGAAGTTGAATATAAAAGTTAAATGAAATTCAAAACATTGTTTCAAGGTAGCCTTGGTTTACACATCCTTTACACCTCTTTAAAGGGAAAACATTAATTAACTCGAAATCTTAATCAATAATTATTGGCCTCATACATCACATGTATATCTTTAACGATTTGGAAACTAATCAGAATGATGAAAGGGAAGCTAAGTAAAGATATAGGTCCTACCAAAAAATGTGATCCCAGATTGCTGAAATCTATTGGAGTTCCCGAGCTTCACTTCCATGCTTTCCTTCCCTTAAACTGTTTATCACCTTGCCTTTGCCGCTTTTATTCTCTTAACGAGAACGAGCTGCTCTTGCCCTTTTGGTATCAAGTGGCATCACCTTAGAGTACTGCTTCTGCTTGTTGCTTAGCCCACCAATCTAGTTAAATAATAATAGCAACTTATCTCAAGACGACACAGATAAAAATAAGCTTTGAAATAACAAAATCATGTAACAAAAGAACATGATGCTCTTGCAATTAAAAATGGCAAATGTAACTATGACATACCATTTTTTGTTTCACCATAGTTTTAGCCTTGTACTTTTCTCTATCCCCTCTGTCTGCTCCAACGAGTGCTACACTCTCCTACTTGCTGAGCTTGCTCCTTATGCCTGCCTAAACACAACACATGATTATCATTTGTTAACAAACGAAGTTTAGTAAATTCCTTTTAAAAATACCAAATCAACTTGGATGAGTTAAACGTCACTGTATGCACTCAACTCAAAGGTAAAATAAACTTGAACACATCTAGAAGGTTCTTATGTTCTTATTCCTGCCATTTCAATGCGATCACTTCCAAAGAATGGCTGGTGAGAAACGTTAATGAAAGAAACCATGTTATAAGACATTAAAAGAAGAAACTTATGAACTATATTTGTGCAGCATTGAGCACAGATTTCTTCGTGCTTAAGACAATAAAATTGTTGACACAACTCGGTAATAATTCTTCCATTAGCTAATTTCTAGATTGAATATAACTATGACGCTTTTGCTAGATGAAATAAAACTCCATTTGAATCTAATTACTTGTGTTAGAAATTACTCGCTAATTCACAATTTTATTCAAATAATGCATGGTCAAATTATAAAACATGACTTAATCCCCGTAACAATGAAATTAAGTTATATCCTACAAAGAATTATGTGTCCAATTAAACCATGTCATCAGTATTTCATCTTCGAAATACTAAGTCAACTGATACACCTGTAGGACTAACTATTTGGCTTCACTTCTTCAGACAAGATCAACATTAACATCATCAGGCCATTAAAAGCCATGAAATATGCATGAATAATACACGTTGAGAAGTGAAATTAGAAGGGTCATCAAACCAATAGAAAGCAACCATGTTAGAGAATTACCTCAAGTTTAACAGGGTTCAAACGTTTTGCACTTAGCTACTCAGAAGATGGAATTTCAAAAGTTGCTGCTTTATAGCCTTCATCCTTTCTTAATAGACCATGCTGAGACAAGGCCTTCTTTGCCTCTTTATTTGCCTAATAAACATTTGAATATGATTTCTCAAGCTAAACTTCTAGTCAAGACATGAAAACCCTGCATATAACTTATTCTCATTTATTTGATTACAACAGAGAATGCCTTCAATTTAAAAGCTTGGTCAAGAACATATGCATGAACAATGTAATCTTTGCAGAAACCATGCTATCAATAAATACAGGATAATTGATGAACTGCTAAGAAAATTGAATATAGAACATAAAAGATGAATTCCACCTTCAGTTCTTTGATACGTTGGAAGTCTTCATTAGAAACAATACCATCAGCTACATCAGTTGAAACTTTAGTAGCCTTGATTACTGCAAGTCTTTTAAGAGAACGCAAACTTGCATCAACAACATTTAGACATTCAACAAATTTTCCTAGCTTCCTCTTCTTTCTCTTTGATGGATCTTTCCCATCATTAGTATCTTCATCTTGCCCATTAATACGTATGGCTTGCACTTTTATTTCTTCATTCAATTCTTCAGTGTCACAAACATTAGCCAATTCCCCATCATCTGAACCTTCTTCATCACTGTCATTCCTATAGGCATCATTTTCCAAACCATCAATACCACTAGATTGTCCACTTTCAGGGAAAATTCATTATTACTCTCTCATTTTCTACAGAATCCTCATCTTCTGCATATGCAACTCTAGCATAGATATCAATGTCAACTGGTGAGGAATCAATTTCAGCTTCAAAACCATAAGCAGCCATTTCATCCTCAGAACTACTATATAAAGGCTTATCATCGTCTTGTTTAAGTAACTCAACACTGGACACGTCATTGGCTACACTGACTTCTCCAAATTCTTTTGGTCTGGCTTTTGAATCAAGGGGTGACCTCGGTCTTTCTTGACCAAAAATGAAGAGCATATCTATAGAAATGAAAAAAGAAAATTGAATTTATTTCCAAAATATAACAAATTTGCCATTCTTTTTTCATTGCACCAATAAGGATGCCGTAAAAAAATAGCAAAGTCAAAAACATACCTCTCTTAATAATGTGATCAAGGAGCACGCAACATTTGAAATAGCTTTCTCATGCGACTTGTTGTACAACACCAAGACTTCAAGAAAGTCTTCATTCATCAACTAAATCATAATGAAAAAACAACAAATTACGAAAATGATGGTAACTGCTCCTTTCATGCTGTAGTAAAAAAAATAAAGGAATACAAATATTCTTATGTCGGTATGAAGTGCAAGAATGAAAGAGCAACAGCTCAGTTCAGGCTGTTTGTAAATACAAATAAATCTTGCTTCCTAGGTTTTGATCACCTAGAAGAATTTCTTAGTGCTGATTAGAAATTCTATATCAGAATTGCAAACTAAAAAATAGTTCATAAATTACCACTGATATGCAAATATGAAGGCAAATCATTGTGAAAAGAGACAAGGATTCATGATGTCACAGAAGTGCTTGAGTAAATTTATAAGGTGCAAATTCCATAATGCATTAGTTCCAACTATGTTCTATCATGCATCTAAACCATATTACTATTCCTTTCCTTTGAATGCTTGTTTAAGATATGCATGCACCTAAATCACATATATTTCCATCTTTTGAAAGGTGTAATTCATGAAAAATTGCAATATTTATTACTATGTTGTCATGTGCACTAACTAGTCTTTTACATATGCTGCTACTTCTCAAAAAGTGCATTTGGTAGTATCCAAGCCATTTTAATTAAATATGTTTGCATATTTAGATATAATTGAAAGGCAATTGCATCAAATGCAAGAGCATTAGTATGATAGCCTACATTATTTAATCATAAAATACATTTGCATTTGTGTATTTAATGTTGAATGTAAACTGTACAGATCCAACACTATGAAATCAATATATTTTGATGCATCTCAAAAAACATATCATCTAGCTAATAACTGGATTTGAAACTTGGGCAAACCATTGAGAAAATCTTGAAATGAGACATTTGCCAGTACATTATTTGTGATTTTTTTAAGTATTTTAAATTTTTTTTAATTTTTTAAAAAGAAAATTAAAACAATACTTTATATAATCCTCTTTATTATTATAAAAAGAATATGCTTACCCTCCCTAAAGCTTTTTAGTTATGCTCAAAGCATGAGGAGGTCTGAGGAAAAAAACGAAGAGCTTGGGAGAAAAGAAAAAGATAATAGCATGTGCTTGCGTCTGGAGGCCTGCAATAAGCAAGGCTTCACCTAAGAAAGTCACAGTAGAAACTACTTCAATCTGGGAAAAGAGTTTCATAAAAGAGCTCATATCTTGAATTGCATAAAAAGGACTATTAAAAGTATACTTTTGACTGAGATTTTCCTCCCTTGGAATGCTGTTAAATTTTCTATTGAGCTGCTCGAGCGATGGTATTGAAGTACCCAAATACTGGGATGAATTTGGAATTGTTGTTAAGAAAGTCTGTCACATACCATACAATAGGCTTAATCGCACAAAATGACAAGCAAAAATATACCATACTATATGAGAGAATCACCTTTACAATCGTTAGCACCTGAATTATGGGCAATGTTACAGTGATATATGATAAGATCAACCCTGTTGTCATTAATAGCTAAATTATGAGCCACGGTACGACAAGGACACCATCATCATAAGTATAGAAGATACTAGGCAATGTGGGAAATGGTTCTGTAAGGCAAAAGAAGGATTTAAAAACATTTTGTAACTATGTTTGTGAATACTTATTGTATAAAAAATATATAGTTTAGAAAAATAAAAAAAAAGAAAACTTAAAATAATGTTTAAGAATTTCAAAAATCTTATGAATAAAATATAAATAATTACTAACAGCATGTAATAAAAATTATTAAAAATAGAAAAGATAAAAAAATGAAAAAGGCAATGAAAGTGACATAAAAGAGTCATCATATGAACAAACTAAAACTGTAATATAAGTTAGTTAAATTGCTAAATTATTTTAAAAAATTATTTTTTATTGTGGTGTACAATGATATGAGCATACTACATAACATATATTTATCCATACTTATGTTCTGATTCATATGACAACATATTATAATTATATACACACACATATGGTAATTAAAAAATAAAATAAAAAAAGAAATATATGATAGAAAAAGAAATTAAAAAAGAAAGAGAGAATGATTGACCAAATAAATCTAAAACACGAAAATGATGAAATAAGAATGTGATGATTTCTCTATGACCCCATCTCGTGATTTTTCGATATGAGAGAATCACCTTTTGTATTGTTAGTTCCTAAATTATGAGATACGAAAAAACAAAAACCTTCCACCATGAATACAAGATTCTAAAAAATACTTGCAATGGTACAATGGTATATGATACGATTAACCCTATTGTCTGTAGTTGCTAAATTGTGAGACATAGCACGACAAGTTTAGCACCATGTGACTACCAAATACCAGACAATGTGAGCGATGGCTCCATGATAAATAATCTGATATGGAATCCAGAGTGAGGATAGTGATCATATGAAAAAAATTAAAATCTTAAAAAATACTTAAAAAATTTTAAAAATAAAATAAGAAAATCCAATATGAGAACAAGAAAAAAAATAATATATGATTTTATTATTATACGGCAATTACGTGTGTTATGAGAATATAAACAATGATTCAGCATTTTATATCATTTATTGATAGCATATATTATTCTTAATTATTGCTCCATCTTTATTTAACCACACACCCATATTATTTTATCTTCTTGCAATTAGTAGTTTAAAAATTAAGTATATTATGCTTATTTACTTATATTATAAGCCAAGATACATGCATATACAAGGCTAATGGTTCTTAAAATATAACTTAAGACTTTGAATTAAATAACATATTATTTTTTAATCTTTTTGAAAGACATTAAATGTGAAGACAATTGTTATTCTCAGTTGACAAAAATTACATTTATATAGTTTTCAACTTATCTTTCATTTGATAGCTTGAGATCACGTTTGCTACTTTCTATGCTATTATTTTATCTTAAGTTCTTATATTGGATATTTGATGCTTTTCATCACCCCAACTCAGTTTTGGAATTGTGTCCTTTAGATTTTTCACATGTTCTCTTTATTGTACGGTATTCTGATATTATTGGTATATTTTAATATTAAGCCAAATGGGGAGTGACAATTAGACCATCAAAAATGCTAATACAATAAATGTGAACTTAGGGAGTGCTTGGACACTGTTGGCTTGCCAACAGCTCTTTTCCACCTGCACCAAATTGGGTGCTGGCAGAAAGGCATACAGTGTTGTCGCTTTCAAGGGGAGCCACTTGCAAGCCAACACCATCTATGAAAAAACTAATTTGGACACAAAAATTCATCACAAAGGAAACCAAGCAAAGACAAAAGCATCTATTAAAACAACACAAAAATACTCGATAATAGTCCAAAACAATTGATAAATAAAATTGCTTCAATGCATAACAAGTTAAAAAAAACCCAATCAGATGAATAAAACACATATCAATGGCATCCTCAAGCACATCTCATGTACCACATTTAACCCAACAGTAATTGCCTAATAGAACACAAGCAACAGATTGAAATCAGTACACCACTTAGTAATGACAAAATATTCAATATCTAAAAAGAGTATAAAACACCTCAGGACGAGAACGATCATGCACAAATTGATTCTCTATTTATCCGAATTGCAAATTGGCAGGAAATTAAATTTAGTCCATACATAACTAAACATAGCTCCACTAGCAAATATAGTTAATGGAATCCAAAACCAAACCTATCATTCTTAATGTTATTATCTACTATGAATAACTCACTCCATTCATAACAAAATAGAAGTCACTTCAGGAAGGGAAATGAAATGTAATAAGCTGCCATGTACTCAAGGAATTAGCAGTGGCAAGAAACGATGATTAAAATTTTTCTTCAATCAAAACTCTTAAAAATTGGTGCAGTGGGAAAAATGCACACCCCAATCTGACATATTTGACAGTATTCTATACCAGCCTTAAGGCATTGTCCACTTTACAATTCAATCTCTGAGCCAAAAGTAGAATCAAAACGAATATGCAAAGAAGTATGATTCTAATCTTAGAAAGCAATTAATTTGACAATTGCCTTTTGTGACCATAGGCTTCAAACAAAATTTCAACAATTCTCAATAAAGATTTTTAAAATTAAAAAAGATCATAAAAGGAAGCACTAGCTACTGCTTAACAGATCATGACCTTGAAATTAGACCATTTTTTTAAAAAAAATACGAATTCAACTACAGGAATATTTAACGTTTTTACTTGAAAGGCTGATATTTCATGCTCTATGTGGAATTAACCTCGCTTGACAAAAAAATGGACCCATTTTAAAGATTTTAATAGATTCGTCAACATGTTTAAAAACCCCAAAAATTCCAACAATATTTAAAAATACTAGATAATATTATACAATTAAAAATTTTCAAACTAAGTAGTTTTTAACAATATAGATGAACTATGAATCTAATTCAATGTTCCTCATTCAATCTTCAGTTATATATATAATAATGACCCCCAAAACACCCATGCAAACAATCTGAAACCGCAAAAAGAAGTTTAAAATTAAGCAAAAAAATGATAAGGCAAGAATGAAAAGGGAAAATCAAAGAGAACTAAAAAACTATGATCAAACTATAGGTATCACCATTCAACCAAGTAAGGGGAAGCAGACATAATTAACAATAGGGAGAAACACCATTATAGAAGAAATCACGGCCAAGAAGTATAAATCTGATTATCTAATAGGTGCCTGCATATGAAAGTCATGCAATAACTACATGAAGATCGACAAAAAAACTAACCAACTCAAATCCGTTCATTGCATACATGAAGATGAGAGAAGAGCATCTCAGCAAAGCCCTGTGGAGTTAGACAAAGTATGAATTACTGCTTGGAACAAAAATTTTCATGAAAAAAGCAAGACTTCAATTCAAGGTTTATTAACCAGTGCACCTTTACAATGAATAAGAGGAGGGTAGGAGTGTGCTACTTCATTTTTTGATGATTAACGTTGCTGTCTTTTCATGCCGCTAACAACACGTTGAAATTTTGCCTTTTTCTTTCTCTTCCTCAAAGTAGTGCCCCTTTGTTGTGCCCAAATATGTACAAAGATATCACTATTAGAAAAATATTTAGGAATTACAGTACCTAACCAAATTCTACAGCAATGATCATACGAAACATGCGTTAATAATGAAAGTGTTCCATAAGTCACGTTTTTCCTTACAATACAATTACCATCACCAGCATTTTTGTAATCACATAGACTGTAGGTGAAAGAAAAAAATCCTATAAAAACTTGAGAGACTATCAAGACCTTTTAGTGGAAATTGCACGTCTTTTTCAATTTAATAGCGTAAACATCAGTTTAAAAAAAAATATAAACACATTCTCAAAGTTCAGCAGAACAGAGTGAGCAACATGAAAATCTACAAATGGAATTGATGCAAAAGAGTTAAAATTGAGAAGATACATATCGAGGTTCTGATGACCAATTTCTTTAAAATATTTTTGATAAGCTTATATCCCCAACCAAGTTATAGAGGCCATCTGTGAATATTTTTTTACTTCAAGTATAACGATGACATTTGAAAATTCTTCATTCAGCTCTTTAATCCCATAACAAGCATTCGTTATATAATCATTTTTAGACTTATCCAAAATTGTACTAACCCATTTCTATTTAAATTCTAACTTGAGTATTGAAGTTTGAATCCTAAAATTGGTAATACCTTTGTTTTCTAACAATGTGCCTAGTTTGTTGAATAATAGTAACATTTATCTTATGAATCATGATGTTAATTAATTTAGTCAAATTTATTGTTGCATAGATGAATCTATCACACAAAATAATATAAACATCATATTGTATCATCTATTTCAGTTGAAAGAGAATTGAAAAGTCTAAATAGGCAGATTAGTACACTGTTGGTGATCGTAATGTGGAATTTCAAGTTATATAATTTTAACAAAGTTCAATCACATAATATGATGCATTTATCAAATTAATATGAAAAGCGAAAGATGTTAGCAGAGACAAATAATACCATTTATTAAAATAGAATTAATCATATGATATAACCATTAAAGAAGTCTCCATATCATATAATCCGATTATATGGATCATAGTATAACATAAAATATATATTAAAATATCAGGAGTCAAATTAGAACATATAATATAATATTATTATCATAGAGTATGATAGTTTTATTACATTTGTAGATTCGAATAAACTAAAATATCAGGCAATGAGGAATAAAACAGTCATGTAATACAATAATGATATCATATATGTACGATATAATATAGATACTTAATTCTAGATAATCGTGTGATACAATTTAAAGAATTGTTAAAGTATGATATAAGTAAAAACTTAATGATAAAAAGAGAATTTACATGATTTTAATTACTTATAATTAGGATGTATGTTTACCCTTACATAAATATAATATTTTAAAAGTTAAAAGAAATTAAAATTCAAAAAGGAAGATAACTGTCATATTTAGATAGAAAAATTGGTTAACATGTTATGTAACATGATAGTATTATTTTAGTAATATTTTTTTAATATATTTTGTTATAATTTTTTTATAAATAAATTTTAAAATATAAATAAATTTCTAATTTGTGATCTAACACAATATTATTTTATTTTGTTTCTTTAAAGTTACATTTTTTATGATGGAAAATACTTATATATTATAGTTTAGTATGATATTAGTGATTTTTTATATTACTTGGTACATGAATTTATTAATTACATGATTTAAATTATTTTGTTCATGTATTTATTACATGGTATCATAAAAAAGTAAATAAAAGTAATATAAAATTAAAAAACTTAAAATATAAATAAAGTGTATTAGTTTTGATAATAATAAACAGGCTGACACACATATATATATATATTTCAATAGTTTCGATTAACATATCATATGATGTTATATAGCTGAAAAATAAAATAAAAAATAGCTTTTTAAATATATTGTCCTCAATATTATGCCTAGGAGACGTTATGGTATTGATCTTCAAATTAGACATTTTTTAGTGTGTGTTATGATATCGATAACACTAAACCCAATAGATGTTATTATAAAGTATTGATCTTCAGATTAAAAATGTGCCTAGCGTTTGTGTTATGACATCATTATTTATAATGGATGATACTAAGAAAACAAAATTTTATCATAAGATATAGCTACCATATTTACCATAGGGCACTAAACCTAAGGAGTTATCATAGAGTATCAATATTTGGATTAGACATCTACCTAATATTATTTAGATAGAGTAAATAGATGATCATTAGAGACCATATATTTATATAATTATTGGATCTAATGAGAATAATTATTAAAGGAATAATTAATTTGATGATTATATAAAATATTAAAAATTAGAAAGAATAGAAAAACAAGTATTTATATTTTATGTAGTTTACTTATAGTATGCATGACATTTAGTATGATTTCAAACTTACACAAGTGGTTTATTATCATGGTTATGATATCGATTCTATTTTATTGAACTTATTTGTTTATTTTGGTAATCCTTTATGTTTAGTTGTCTTATTGGATTTATCTTTTGAAATAATTAAATATCGTTTGTGCTTCCATCACAGATCATGCATCAATTAAATTGAGATTTGGGGATTTGACACCAAGAGAGAAGGCCACACTCTTAAGAATTCAGAGTGAACAATTCTTAGCATAGGTTGGGTAATTGAAACTAAAATAAAACATCAATTTGAACTTTATATATATTATTATACAAGTTATATCTATATTACATTATGATGATAATTTATTTGTATGATTTTATTTTAGTTAGTACTAAGGACTTTGTGATATAATCATGTCTCTACATAGAATTTACGTTCCTCACTCAATATTTTATATGCATAAAACACTTGATTTTTTTTATTTAATTAAGTGATTAGGTTGGTACCTGAAATTAAGCCAATACTAACTCTACTTTATTGAGGATTCCTCTATCACATTCATGAGAAATCCAACCTATTGTAGGCATAATAGTATAATCTACACATTTTTTTTATGAGACTTCTCCTAATAAGAAGTAGATCTTATCAACTCTAATTACCTAGCATTTATTTTTATTTTGTTAACTCAAATCCTTGCAATTTTCTAATGAGTTCAAGATTATTAATTCTTTTCAATTCATTTCAAGAATATAAATGCAATTTTTTTTTTCACTTTTTTAAAAGATGTAACTTCCAAATGATTATAGAAGTAGCCTCCAATATCAAATTTCTCTCTTAAGTAATACAAGAGCATATTTTCTATCTTCTTTGCTAGTTGCATTAAACCCAAGTAGTTTTTTGAATCATCATTAATCTAAGATAACATTAATTTGAGCCCCTTCAAGCCTTTCTCTAATTCTTCAGTGATGCTTGTAAGGAAGCGAATCAAGAAAATTCTTGCATTACACAAGTGAGAAATCTTTAACATGGTTTCTCTATTGTCCTCACAAGAAATCTTTAGAAGAATTTTGTGGCTCATTAATGAGAAAAAATTATCCTTCACACTTATTGGGAAGCCAAAAGGAAAAGAATGTTTGCCTTAAAAGTGTCTCATCCAATGGCAAAAAAGACTAAAGCTTGATCAGAACTTTCCTCAAAAAGCTTATCCAAGTGACCACACCCGCAAAGCTACAAAGCTCAACATGTTGACACCACTAAATGCACCACCTAAAAAATTATTGGCACAACAAAGAGAAAGGGCAAATGCCTAAAGTTGAGGTATGTCTTAATGCACAAGTGAGGCAAAATAAAGTTATGTAACTTCCATGATGAAAAGGAAATTGTGGGTAATTTGCTATAATTTGCTTTATTATATATTTACTCAATATTAGAAGAATACTTCATTATTATTTGTGATTATTTATGTTGATCTATAATTAGAAACAAAGGGATTGGGATGAAACAAATGTGGTTGTACTCATCTCCATGAGCTTTATCTATTTAAATATTATTTTTAATAATTTTAAATATTAATTTCTAAGGGTTTGGCATGCTCTTAGATACATTTTGTTTCATACCTAATTTGATGATTTAGGATGTTACACTCATTAATCTTAGTGTCTTGGAATGCAACTTTCATATATAATTTATCTTATTTCTTTTAAGTTTTTAAATTGTTTGGATATATTACTATGTAAATCTTTATTGCCTTGCATGTGGTTTTTGAATCGCTTTAATCTAGTTATATTACATTGACTGAATTTATCTTACTTATACTTCAATAAACATTTACTTGATTTTTAAATAATAATCTTTTTGTATAAATTTATATATTAATAATAGTAAAAGGCTATTTCGGCATTAAAACATATGCAAATGGTATCATGCTATGTTAATGCTCACATCATCATGTCCTTGCATAATGTTAGATTAGAGTTTAGTAAAGCTACTCTCTTATATCATAACTAAATAGTTAACGTATCTAATGGTTTTGAGATATTTCTATCTTGGACACACCTTTTCCTCTAACTTCTCTTCTCATTTTTTATACAATTCATATTATATTTTGTCATCATTGCCACTTTTTATGAAAAAGCACTTACAAAAACTATTTGAAATAATCTTTAAACAAGATTATATACTTTAACAGTTTTAGCTTCATATCATATGGTATGATCTCTATATCACATCGTATGATCCATGGCATACATAGGCCAAATTATCGATTATGTGGGAAATCTCTATTAGATGTTCTTCTGAACCCATCATATTCATCTGATCCGCTCATCATACTTGTATGATGTTAGTAATCACTTGTCAAAGAAAGGATTAAATAAGACAATTGTTATTTTGTCTTTCCTAAATCAATTGTATTTGTTTAGTTAATTTAGCACACTTGAATAACGATCAACTAACTGAGCCATTTACACAAAGCCAAAGCCCCATCACTAGCTATGTTTTATAGATTGTATCAATGATTTGGTTGATTGCTTGGTTGAATCATAACAACTAAAAAAATAACAAACTCAACCATAAATCCACAAAAATTAACACGAGATCCACTTCCAAAACACCCCAAATTTTAAATAGTTTTTGAAAAATATAAACCGTATACATATAGATTTCTCAAATTGAAACCTTCATGATAATATACTCAGATTTTGTATTCTATCATTACTATCTTGGCATTCTTTTTAAAAAGCTTATTCATCAATAAATTCTCAAGTTTCAAATATGACATGCACAAACTAAATAATTTAAACTTATTTAGAAGGAATTTTTAAGTTAATAAAAAAGACTATTACATATGCACTTTGTTATCAAAAAGAGAGATTGTATAAGCTTTGGTCATAACTCCAAATTAGTTGCAGAGAAGAAAAGAAAATGAAATTAAAAGAAACAAGGTAAGTCTTCCCCATGATTTACAATTGATGTTGAAGAGATCTAGTTAAGATCCAAGCTAAAAATATAAGTATTTTCATGCAAGCTATAAATGTTTCCTTTTTTCTTGCTATGGAGTCATGTAGGAAAGATTTGTAAAGAGAACTAAGCCTTATGTGCATGAAATCATAACTATAGAAGGGAATTTGACTATTTAAAGAAAATACATGAAATAAACAAAGTCTTCATTATATATTCAATGGGACCATCAAATAAACTAAAAAAAGATTGAATGATCTAATGAAAAATATCAAACAATCGAATAATTTTTCAACATTTGTGCTGTGAGTCTTTATTGAATGCTTGATAGACAATCCAATAATCTTTCAATGAGCATTTAATGATCTTACATGTGGATTGAAAACTATGACATGGACATATGAGGAATTAACACAAGTCAAATAGAGAAGTTGGAAAAATCTATCATCCATTACACATACATTGAACAATTAAATGAATTAAATCAAATGATCTAATAAGTTATAGATGATCCAATTGAACAAGTAGACTTTAATATGATGGATCTATTAGGACTCAAATTATGGAATTAATTGTAATAATATAATATTTTAATAGAATGAGTATTATTTAATAAATTTTTATTATGATTAATCTCTTTATCTACAATATAAATTAATTAAGTGCATTTATTGGATAGTGAAACAGAGATTAAAGAGAAAGGAGATACATTTTTTCATTAAAAGTCATAAACTATATTAAAAAATACTTTTATAAAGTTTATAACTTCTAGTGATTTATTACTACTTTATAAAACATTATAAATTTTTAGAAGATGGGATGCGAGTCCTACGTTGGAAGAAGAAGAAGAATATTAAATAAGGAATATCAAATTTTTAAGAATTCATTACTGTAATACCATAAAATTTTGAATTAAATTGGTCATAAACAAAAGATTAAAATTATTGAAAAATATTACTTTAAATATTTTTGGGAGAAAATTATTAAAATAAATGATGATCTTGGAAAAATAAAAAATAGAAAAATATAAAAAAATGATAAATTTTTAGAAAAGTGATTCTTTTTTATGAAAAAAATTATTTAAATATTAAAAATATAAAAATAATTAGGAAAAATCATGTGTAGTATAGTTTTATGAGTTTTACAATTTGATAAAAAAATTTGGACATCATTTGTAACAAAAGATTTAAGAAAACTAGATTTTGTTTGAAATTTTGATTAAAATATAGTATTTTACCATTTCTAAAAATCCAATTTATTCTAAAATTAATTAGTGATCAAATACTCGTAGCCACTAGTGGCTATGAATATGTTAAGAAACTTTAAAGAAATGTTGAGTATAATATAATCTTCATTTTGTTGAAGTTTGGTGTATTTAAGTGGAGTAAATGGACAATTTTCTCGATTTAGAAAATCAAATACATAAAATGATTTTGATGGCAAATGGTCCAAATTAAAACTTCAAAATACGACATTTTATTGTGAAAGTTAGTTTTAAACATTTCAATAAAAAATTTAAAAGTATTGTTTTCTATTATGTGAGAATTTAGAACGAATTGTTTATTGCGCTCTATAAGGATTCCGGTTCGCTTATCTCCCGAGCTATTTGGGGTTGGCTACCCCCTACCTCGACCAAGGTTTAATTACTTGGTCCTGGCTGACTTGAAGTTGCATTGTTCCGTTCAGTTTCCCTTCGGGCTGATGACGCGCTGTTATGCTCAGCTTTCTTTGCGACCTTAATCCTTTGCCTTCGAGCTTTGCTCGCCTCTTCGGATCCATCAAACAATTTTTGTTTTTTTTTTAATCCCTAAAGCCTCGATGGGCCAGCAGTCGGGTTGGGTCGACCCGCCCAATGCTACACTGAAAAATCTCAAATCTAAAGTGGTTTTATAGTGTTTTGTTAGAATTTTTGTGCCAAACTTTTGAATATAAATGTACAAAATAATTTTATATTATGATAATGTTACAATGTCCTAAATGACTATGAAAAGAAATTCATGAAAAATAATACTTAAATAATTTAAAAAAATCAAATAACAATGTCTATGCTTTTCATCATAATGCTTGGCCCAAAAATTAAAATTAAATAATTATTAAACTTATAACATTTCCAAATATTAATACTACTAGTGTGCCACATCATCTCAAAATTTGGATATATCAAATTCAAGAAGGATAAAGAAAAATTCAAGTAAAAATTTTAGTGCATATCTTCAATTTCCTTTAAGCTTGACAAGACTCTATGTGCCTTGAAGACCACTATTTTAGACATTTAAAATTCATGAATTGACTTAATTTAATATTAATAATTTCACTTAAAGTAAGGCCATATGAGATATAAACATTTATGCTTGACTCTTCAAACACAAGGGTGTAACAGAATATAGTATAATTTTCATTTTGTTGAAGTTTAGTTTATTTAAGTGGAGTAAATGAACAATTTTGTCGATTTAGAAAATCATAGACATAAAATGATTTTGATGGCAAATTGTCCAAATTATAACTTCAAAATATGAGACTTTATTGTGAAAGTAAGTTTTAAACATTGCAACAAAGAATTAAAAAGTATTGTTTTCTATTATGTGAGAATTTAAGTAAACTAAGATTAGTTAATATTAGCTATTATCTAATCTTATATGTTATAGAAATCTATTAGATATGAGTCATTAGTAAGTATTCTATTCTATAATTGTTTTTATTCCAAAGTTCTAAAACTCTAAATAAATAAAATCAAAACATATATCATTCTATAGGATTTAAGCAAAATTTATTGTTATTGTGTGCTCACATATATTTGCTAAAAGATGTATCATTAGTCACTTAGTTATTTTTGGATTACCCTCATGCAAAACATAGATGTCCCTGTAGACTAAGAAATTGAAGTTTTTTGTGCTTAAAGTAAGCCTACAAGGGGGTGAATTATGGTAAATAAAGTTTTGAGATTTTCTTTCAATTTTTGATTTAAATTAAAACATAAATCTTTAAAGTAAGAATGAGAAAGAGAAGTAAAATAGTACACAAAATATTTTAAAAGTGATCTGACTCAAAATCAATCCTACACCCACCCTCTACTGGTGTTGGGAAAAGCCACTAAAATCCACCAAATTACCAAACGAGGTTTTTGGTACGACTCACCTCAAACTACTTGGGATTTCACTTATGGCTAATCCCGAACCTACTTGAGTTTTTTTTCGAGCTCAACTCAATCGCAGGGCTTTTGCACATGTGCCAGGATGCCTTTACCCAAAAGAAACAAATACAAAAATTGGCAACAAATTATAAACTTAAAACTATTTAAAGAAGCATGAGGAACACTCAATACAATAAACATTACAAAGAAAAATCGAAAAGAGGGAGGAATAGAAATTGAAACTAGTTTAATCAAAAACCTCCAATTTTGGTTCCAAGTTGTAATTTAAAAGCTTTAAGAACTTGGCAATTGTAACTACAAAGAGTTCTTCATCCTTCCCTATTTATAAAGCAAAATTTAAGCGCTAAATCCACTCCAAATGGCTCTAAAATAATCTACCATTTGGGTAACGAATACAAAGAAGTCACAACTCGATTTGGAGCCTGAAATGGACCAATCCTAGCCATTGGATCTAGGCAGCCTTCATCTAGGCCATTGGATCAAGCGTAGTTTGTCTTGTATGCATTAGTATAATGTGTCCAAAAATTAATTGAATTAAAATGTTTACCACATTGCTGACGCCTCTTGACACACACAGATCTGCTCAGGTTCGATTCTCCTGTACTTTCTGTATTTTACCTTGATTAATCTCAGCCATCGGATCACGCTTACCTGTGCACCATCATTTAAAATTGGATTGGCACATTAGGTCCACATGCCAAACTAATTTTACCATTGCATTCTATAAGGAATTCGGTTCGTATGGCTTTCGAGCCATTTGGGGTTGGCTCTCCTCTTCCTCGCTCAATATACTTGGTCCTGGTTGACTTGATCTCACACTGTTCCATTCAGCCTTCCCTGTGGATTGATTTCGCCCTCTTTCATTCAGTGTTCTCGACGGTCATCTTCCTTCTTCTTCTAGCTACGCTTGTCCATTCTGGGTCAATCTTACAACTGTTATTTTATCATATTTTTTTAAAAAAATTCCTAAACGCCTAGACGGACTAGTGGTCGGGTCAGGTCGACCTGTCCAATGCTACAGTGAAAAATCCTGAAACTGACGTTATTTTATAATGTTTTGTGAGAATTTTTGTGCCAAAATTTTTTAATATAAGTGTACCAAATAGTTTTATATTATGATAGCGTTACAAGCTTCCTAAATGACTGTGAAAAGAAATTCGTGAAAAATAATTTTAAAAAATCAAATACCAATGTCTATATTTTTTATCTGTAATGCTTGGCCCAGAAATTAAAATTCAAATATTATTAAATTTAAAATATTTTCAAACATTAATACTACTAGTGTGCCACATCATCTCAAAATTTGGACATATCAAATTCAAGAAAAAAAAAGAGAGTTTCAAGTATAAAAATTTTAGTGCATGTCTTCAATTTCCTTGAAGCTTGCCATGACTCATAGAGTCTTGAAGACCACTATTCTAGACATTTAAAGTTCATGGCTTTACTTAATGGAATATTAATACTTTCATTTAAAGCAAGCTCATATGAGATTTAAACATTTATGCTTGACTCATCAAACACAAGGGGGTAACACAAATACTAAAGAACATTAATGCTCATAAAGGTATTTTGCTTAGTGGAAAAATCATCATTATATGAGATATTATTAATTAGAGAATAAAAATTATGCTCAAATTAGGCTAAAGTGTAGTGTAACTTTTCATTCTATCACAAAGAGAACAATGGAAAAAGAGCAATGATGAATGGACCATCACTATCATAGACAAGTACGGACAATGAAATAGACACTGATGTCACAATTCATCTTGATTCAAATATTAATATAATGCTTTCTTACAATTTTATTATCCTAGATGTTAATTTATTAAAAATTTACTCCCAAATAATAAGACAAAATCCTAATATCATATTAAAAAATAATATTAACTTAAGGATAAAATTTTTCTAGAACAATAACAAAATTTTAAATATTGTTTCTATTTTTCCTAATCTCTAATTGTTAAAAAATATATATATGTTTATCTAATTTTTATTTATTTATGTAAAACTCTTTTTTAATATTCTTTTTCAAAGCATTATTTTGTAATCTCTCATTTACAAAGTTAAGCTAAAAAAATTAATGCAATCATTTTTTCGTTTGCTGGGTTTTTAAATGTTATTTCTGTTTGTTTTCTTTTTTTTTGAATAATATTTATTTGAAAGAAAATACATATAGCTGCTTCGTTCGTCGTGTAACTATTAACAGGGAATGTTTGGGTCATTTTGGAATCTCTAGCATGCTCGTTTCAATAAATTACATATCCCGAAGCTCGCCTCTTTGCTCGTGTACAGAAGGGAAGAGCAAGAGTATCATCGTTCCCGAGAACAAACAATTCCTCAAAAAGATAAAGAAAACATTTTTTTCTTCATCTTTGGATTGTAATTTGTTTATCCGATGCTTTCTATCTCTTGTTCCTCATCCAACCGCTGCACCTCATCAAGATTCCACTTCAGCACTACCACTACGTAGCTCCATTGGATCGTTTTATCTCATTGATGATGCACATGAGGAACCAGAACTTACCCCTGCTGACCCCTGGGTATAATGTTTCTCGAAGCCGCTCAAATGTATGGTTTACTTTTCGCCACATTCAGTTTCAATCCATTCTATGGCTAGTGTTCACCTTGGCTTGGAATTCTTACGTGTTGATTGATTTGTAGAAGAGCGAGAACTTGGACGAATCACAGTTAAATAGGCAGCAAAAGATTGGAGGCGGGAATATGGTGGGAAAGGCAAACTCCGCACGTTGTCGCCTACCTCTATCGAGTATGAATACAATATCTAGGGATAATGGAGGTGTTCCCGATACTGCCAATTCTAATGGAGATTATGATGGTGCTGTGGTTGTGTTCAACTCAAGGGAGGGTGTAGCGAAGTTACTGTCTGAGAAATCAAAGCTCAGAAGCAAAGCAGATGTCCAGGCAACTAGGCTTCCTAGTCTTTATGTTACAATAACAATCTGTCTCTTTTTTTCTTTAGTAATTGTGTTTATTCTAACTTTTATATTTTTTTTGTAGGGAAGGATGAATGATATGAGAAAGAGTAAGCATACAGAAATTGGTGAATGTTTTCAATTTACATTTTCATGCGATGACAAATTTTTTTTACTATTAAACTTTGGAAAATTTCATTTCTTTTCAAAATCTCATATGAATTCCAAAATAGAAGAGATTACTTCACTGATTAAGGAAAACCAGACAATGAAGGTGTCCTTAGAGAAGAATCTTAAGAGGGAGGAGTCCAACAAATTGGTACCTTCTAAAAATTAAATATAATTTCTTTATTAATTTATATATAACGACAATACTCATGAAACATATCAGGTTGCCATTAAAGCTCAAGAGAAAGATGCTGAAGTAAGGACTGCTTCTGAAAATTTACGTTATGGTCTCATGGAAGATCTTTAGAAAGCTACACAAGAAATAAATGATCTTAATAGTGAGGCAAAGCAACATGCATTATTGAACTTAATTTAAAGAATATATATATATATATATATATATATATATATATATATATATTTGATATATTCTCTACTTTGTTACTACATAGATAAGAATGATTCAAGGGACAAACAAACTGCTGCAAGAGTACAACAATAGCTTGCAATAGTATAACCTTCAGCTACAGGCTGATGCTATCAAGAATGGTGATACTATATTAAAGTTGCAGAAGGAGAAAAAATGCATTGGTGGGGATTATTACTAGATTAACGAATCACGCTAGCTTGCTTAGGAATCAACTTGAAATTATGATGGATAGATTATCAATTTAAATTGTGTTTACTATCATATAAATGCACTCCACCATAATTAAAAAACAAAACCTTTTCTTCATGTAATTTTGCCACAAATATTTTCATTCTAACTCTGTGTTTTTGTTAAAAAATTTTTATGCTACCACTCTTAATTTAAATACTGAGAAATAGAGTTTAGTGGTTGTGCTATCATAGATTAAATCAATTTATCAATTGCCTAATTTGTCATCTAACAAATGCCTTTTAATCAGTAGCATTTTTCTAGTTTAGCAATTTGCCATAGAACATGGTTGAAATTTTTGTAGTAAAATTATTGTTGAAAGCTAGCTTGTTTTTGAAGAGTTGAGATTTGCACAAGAGAAAGTTGAATTGTACTTTTTTCATTTTTTTCAAAACTTTACAAAGATAAAAATAGCCTTGTAGTATAACTAACAAAAAATAAGCATGAAGTAATGAATAGAGATTTTTAAGTGATTTGGACAATTATTGTTTATATTTACTCATAATAATATAAAAGATCAAACTTACTCCATTGTAGTTTTTTGTAAAAGTAGGTAGAAAAAATTCATAACAATCCATAGAAGAGTTATATACTATAGTTCATTATGCAACTCAAAGGGGGTATAATAGTTCAAAAGTTCCCGTACTTGAGCCAGAAGTAGTCATAATAAAAGAATGAATGCAATAAATATAGAATATATAATAGAAACTTTATATTTATAAGAGTGAAAACCTTAGCAACAACTTGGCATTTTGAATCAAAGATCGATATTACAAAAGATCTCAAAAAACCTAATGAAAATGAGTTTTTTTTCTTGTAATACACTTGATGTTGGATGCAAATGCCATTTTTTTGCATATTTTTTTGTTTGAATGTTATGTCTTTCCATTTCAAACAAACATGGACAACCTTTGAAGTTGTGAGTGACTTTACCTAAGAGCTTATTGTGATCTCCATAATAGTCACAATGCCTTAGAAGTACTATGAGTTAACAACAATAAAAGCAATGTGAGTGGTAAAAAGATTTAGATATTTCTCTAACAAGGTACCTTTTGATATCATTGGTTTTTTTTGTCATTGATTTTTTCTTAGATTTGCTCTTTTCCTCTTACAAATGGAACCATAATCCCTATAACTTGGGGCTTATAGGTGCTTGCTCATCTAATGTGAGTGCTTGGGCATAAGGCTAGTTGGAATGTTGACAAGCTACTTCTTTTCCATCTTAGTTGCCCAATGTTAAATTGCAAAGAAACATAATGAGTTATTATTGACAATTCTTAGCCATGCCACTTGTTAATGCTTCCAAAGTAGCACTTGTTCTAGGAACTTTGTTGATTAATTATGGTTGGTGAGTTTCAATAATTGTGAGTCTAATAATAGTGTTGTCATTACCATTAGAATCAATTATCAATGTTCTGCTTGTGAGGTTTTCTCATCTCGAACCCTCCCCAACAGGCTTTTTTTAGAATGATAACAACAGAAGTAGAAGTGTAACAATGGTGAGCAAAGAAAGAAGGAGAAAGAGAAGGATAATAGGGTTTTTACCACAAGGAGGTTGAATTCCCCAAGAAGATTTCCTTTGAAGGGTTTTGAAATTATGAATTTTTGATTCTCAAAACTCGCTAAATTTCTCAAGTTCTGACTTTCTATGAGGTTTAATGTGTCATATTTTTTTTGAATTTTTTTGAATTATTTCATTCATTATTTCTTTCTTTTTATATAGTGGTTGGGATACAATTTTTAATTATAGAACAAAAAAATGTGATTTTGATTGAAAATTAAAGTTTCTCAAATTTTACAAATTTTGCACCTATCAATGACTGTCTTTACCAGCGTGCATCCTGAGGTGCACAAATTTGTGACTGAGCCAAGGGTCTATCCATGCATGTAGGTAGCTTGTGCGTGTAGAACACGAATGCAGTTAACTGTTGATAAGGTGCACGTGCAGCATTGAAAAGTAATGAACTATTGAAAATAAATGGAATATTTTGTAAAATTAATAAGGTCACCATTTGTCGTTATAGTTATCGGGTTGGGTACTAAAAAAGAAATGATATAAATAACACAATTAAAAACAATAATGATCACTTCTCTGTGTGGCTAGGTGATGAAAAAAATAAATTATTAAAAAATATTGTTAAAAAATTGAGTTGCCATAATCTATCCAAGTGACTAAAAAGAGTATTTTGAAAAGATAAAAGTAGGTAATACAATAAAAGGATAAGATTCAAAATCATTGTTATATAATTAAACATTTAATTAGGCAATATTTATTTATGTTATTAACTAGCAAATTATTAAAAAAATAAACGTAAAAGTAATGTTATGGATAATTGAGCAAGAGAAATATTAACAAAAGAGAAATTGAATGTGAAACCATTCTTTAGTGTTTGAAATTTGATGACACTAAGTATTGTTAATCTCATCCATTAGAACCATTATTGTAGCTATCAAGAGCATTTTCGAACTTACTCTCCCGAGTTCTTTTATTGTTAGAAAATGAAGGTATTTAGGTAATTTTGTAATGGATTTGGATGCAAAAATTAGGTTGAGCGTGGTGGAGATTGATTTTAGCCAAGATTAACTTAAAGCTTGAGTTGAACAAAACCAATATTTTGGTTGAGTGTTGGACTGAAATAAGTTTTAAACTATTTGAAATTCTGGTTTTGGTCCCAAACCAATAAACATGCATGTGTATCACCCAATTTCTTCTTTTCCACAAGCCATGTATGTGTCTCCATTTGCAAGGATAAGTTTCTCCATTCCAATGTGTTTGTTAATATTTTGATATTTTCATAAAAGCTGCATCATTGGCAGCAAACACTTAAAATTTGACTGGCGATCTGGCATTTGAACCCTAGATAGTTGTCTTAATGAAAAAGTTCTTTTTGCTTTATAGTTTTTTTTCTTAAAATCTTAGAGCCTTTGATAGCCAACAAGCTTTGAGTCTCTCGGGAGAGGCATTGATTTGATGTACAGTGGTAAGGAATTTTTTTCTAATTTATTACATGCAAGCTTTCATCTGTTTTATAATGTCTTATGGAAACTATAATCCGTAAGGATGAGCCTTCTATAGCTGATCCATTTTATTTTGCTTTATTTGTAAATAGCTCAAAAGTATTGTTTAAGTTTTGACAAAGTTTTTTCTCACGAGTCATCTCAGGGGGATGTGTTTTTTAGAAATCTCACAGCTAGTGCAAAGTGCACTTGATGGATATAAGGTGGTATATTCTAGGAATTAAATCCATTATGTAATATATTTTATTTCAGTTTTCTTTTGTGAATTTTACCTTATCCACGTTTTAAATGTTTTCATCATTTACTAGCAATTAAATTAAATTTAGATATTTTCTTATGTGCTTCTTATGGGTATGCAATCTAAATAAGATTTTATTAAACCTTTGTTCATTGATGCATAAATATTAATAGATGGTACATATATTATCCCAAAATATGGAGCATGAGGCATTTGTTTAGATATTTTTATTTTAGTTTTTTGTATAGCATGCAAGAGAAAAACCATGATCACTTATGTAATCCTATTTTAGTAAGTGTTATGATAACTATTTAGCATTTATGTTGTATGAATATGCAAAGTTATCATGTTAGGTTACAATTTGCTCGATCATCATATGCTTGATGATTAACATGAGGCATGTCTTTTTAAAATTGGACTACCCTTCCATGACAAACCTTTTCATGTGAACAAGGTTAAAAGGTGTAAGATTTCTAGAAACCAAGTGTTAGAGAAATAGCTCTTAAGGTGTTGGGTCACACGGATCACTCTCAATGTCTAAATTGATTAGGATTCATCAAGCATGATTGGTATTATCATTGTTCAAGTTGAATAGGATAAAACTTAGTTTAAAGAAGGAAAAAATATTAATGAAATTTGCAAATTTATCTTGTGCAAAGGGTCTTGTTCTTTAGTTATAACTAACTTGCCACTCTATTATGGTTTAGTTTATGTACCATTTGGGTGCAATGGGCAATTTTGTTAAATATAATTTTTTTCTCTTTTAGGGAATTTCTCTTTGCTTATCCCTCTCTATTCTTTCCTAAGTCTTATATTTGAACTTCAAGGAGCTCCTTTTTGTAATAACTCTAAATTACCTTCTTGTGATTCTTTAGCTAAAGGGAAGTAAATCATTTCTTCTTCTTGGAATTTGTAATTAGTTTCAACACTTTTCTAACATTGCATGTTGGAATTAGTAAGTAGATAGAAGATGACAACTATTGTTCAAAAAGTTGTGCTTGTTGATGATCTTGTTTTTAATGTTTCAACGATGTAAGTGATCACTAATTCTATCCCTCCACCTCTTAAGAATTATCCTCCTTTTGAGCCATTCTTTCACATCATTTCTATCCATTTGAAATTCTTGTTCCCCTAAAGTTTACGATTCTAGCTCAAGTCAATTGTCTTAAATGAGCTTGCTTATTTTCTTATGATGAACTATCTTTTTTCAACTCATTTATCTCCCTTTATTTCTCTGCTAGTTAATTAATTTCTACAAGTGGGATACCTTTTGTTTGTGCCACTTCTTAATTTCCTTTTTACCTTTGTCCTTAGATCGTTCATTTAGCAAAGAGTGTGGCATGGTGTATGATGCATCTTAGCTCTTCTTCTTATGTTGGCATTGTAATTGCCACTCTTTTAATGGGGATTTTTTTTATTTTCCCTTCTAAATTTCAAATTCCTATTTTCTGTTATAATAAATCAGACCCATAAATTTTTAAATGTGAATTCGAGACACTTATGTCTTTTTTCTTGCTTTTGGGTGCAATTAAGTGAACAATTTTCTCCATCTTGCTTCACGGATGCAACATCTAAGTGGCTTTAGAGGGTATCTCGTTATTCCCAATTTTAAGTTTTCGAAAAGGATCTTTGCTTCTTCCCTCGCCAGTTATGTCAAGCAAGAAAATTTTGGTGGAATGTTTGCCAGATCTTAGTCAAAATTAAAATGGGAGCACCAAATTTTACCTCCAATGTTTCCAAGAAAGCCTAAGTGAGGTGGAGCTAGAAGAAACCCAGGTGAAGAGTGCTGTTAAGCTTGAAGAGTGCTGTTAAGTGTTTTAGAAATGCTCTGTTTAATGATTTTTTGTTTAGAAATACTTATTATGCATTTGCCCAAAACATCTTTGCTTATTAGTTTAAAAAATAGAAAACTTTGACTTACTTTTTGAGAATAAAAGATCTTTTTGAACTATTAAAATAATAAAATTAAAAAAGATAGTGATATCCCCTCTAATTTATAAATAAATATAATTAGTTAAGTTATTTAACATGACCTAAAATAAGTATTTTTGTGATTAAAAGTACAAAATTTAAGCAATAAAAAACCAACCCTCGATCTTATACTATCATGTGGAATATTATTGTTTATAAACTAATTATGGATGGATAATACGTGAAAACATGATTCCATTATACCTGGAAAAAATTGTTTATGACTTTATGCATATAATTAAAATAAATGTAACAATATTTTATATTCATGTAATGAATGATTATCCTCAGCTTTATAAAATTATTATAAGAATATATTTACATAAATATTTGCTTATATTTTTTTGAAAAATTAAATCATCACGATTTGATACCAATTCTAAAAACCGTACAGATAAATATCCATTTGATGGTTGTAAAAACTATAACAATAATTTTTTCACTATTTTTAGAAACCAAATTTCATTCTATCATATCTATTATAACATGTGGTAGTTAAGTAGATTTGTCCTTAACTAAAAATCCATATTCAAAAGAAAAGTAGAAATTATAAGACTAAGGCACAATATGCAAAAGTACTGTGTGAACTTATAATGGATTTTTAAGAAGAATTAATTAATACTTCAAGACAATCATCACAAGAAAGCATAAGATAGCATAATATAACAAAATTCTCACATACTAATTTGCTTCAATCATAGAAAGAATTCCTTTATAATTTCCCTAAGATGAACATAAATAAACAATGCAACGAAATGTTATGACATGAAACATGATAAGAATACAAATACATTAGAGAAGCCAAATAGGTGCCAAACATAAAACGTTGGGAGGAAACAAGTCAAGTTAATAGATACCTTTTCATGGTCTACTAGTTGACAAGGGTGATGAATGTGTAGGGGAGGCACCTTATTTGTGGTGGAGGGATGGGCCTCACTTGCCTATTTTGTAGTTTAGTGACTCCCTCTATTTTCTAATACTTAATATCAAAAAATAAAATATATATTATGCAGATGGCAAATGAAGGATTTGTATTACTACTTGAGAAAAGAAAGACCTGGAAAACCTATATATGAGAAGGTTCACAGCATGCTTATAGAAGACAGCAAATTCCAAAACAACTTGAGAAGGCATTAACATAAAGTCTAATTAGTTGATTGTAACTATTAAACATTTTTGAAAAGAGAGAAAATTTTCTTATATTTTTTGTTTGATTGGGTGAATTTACAAATCCATGGGCAACTCCCACAGGCTCTTAAAAGGCTAACACTATCATGGGAAGACATCCCATTCAAATAGGCCACTCTAATAAGAGCACCAAGAATTCTTTAAGCTAAGCTAGCTCTGAAAACCCTTTATCAGAAAAAGGAAAAAAAGGTAAATCCTACATTTTCACCCCTTTTTTCTATTCTGGAATATCATCAGTGCTCACATTCATGCTAATAAAACCATTCACAGCAGCAAATTCCTTAAAAGTTGTGGCTGGATAGATAAGAATATTAAACAGCGTCTCATGGACTAGTCTCACACTAACATTTCTTTTAGTGTACAAGTTAAATTGTTACAAATATAATCAAATAATATGGCCCCAGTAAGATTGCAATGCTTCCATTTTTTGACTCAAAGCTTGAATTGAAGTACAATGTTACCACTGATTACCAAAAGATGGCCAAAAATGGCAAATGGATAGAGCTTTATGTTTAGTCAAGATGAAACAAAAACACGGTTAATAATATATTCTTTTATATTTCAATCTTAATCAAAGGAGGAGATAGAAAAAATAGGTTGCTAAACATCAAATGAACAAAATAAGCTTTTGCTTATCTAATGGCTCCCAAAAGTTTTACCAACTTTTCAATAGGAATTCAAAAAGAAAAATATCAATAACTACGACAGCTATGAAACCTGACCAACATTCCAACTTGCTTATGAGAATGCCTAAAATAAGCATCAAATTATAAGTTACCATCATTATCATCTTTGGGAGAGCTTTGATATTAACCTATAGAATAGATCTTGTTCAAGGTCATCATCATCATTAAATGAATCAAAAAAAAAATAAGTATAGGGGTATAAGCATTTTAAATATGTTATATTTGTAAAAAAAGTATGTATGAAGGAACATTAATTAAAGACATTTTAGTACCCAATCCCACGTTAAATTAAATCATAATACAAGCTAAAAAACATGGATGGGGCTATTAGTTCCATGAACGTTGTGATTGTGAAGAATAAGATTTATGCCATCAAAATATTCATTTTAAACTTTACAAATTAAAAGGTTGTAAATGACTTGATCTAAGCAAGTAGAACAGGGCTCAAGTTCAATTATGTTAGGTCTACAGGAGCTCAATTCGAGTATAATGGATGGAATTAAAGCTTGTCTCATTTAAATCATAAATTCTTAAGGTCGCAAACCCCAAACAAGCAACTTGATCAACAAATATATGAATGAGTTGTAAAAAGGATAACATACAATCAACTAAACAAGTTGGCACGTGTTAAATTTTTGAGACTTGAAGCAAGCATGTGAGTATAAAATGTTTATGAACACTGATTGATACATTGAAAAAGCATATATACACTACATTCATGAATATTAATTGATTCTTTAAACAAGTATTCCTTCTCTGAACCACTATATCGTACTTAAAAGAATGTATTAAAAGGACACATTATGCACATAAACAATCTCAATTATTAATTTTAGGAAAAAGGTGTGCATGAAAAAAATGAAATCAATAATAATAAAAATAACTTATGCATTTTGTTAAAAATATATATAATATAATGTATTGAAGATAAACAAAGACAAGAATAAGCCAAACATGTAGAAATAATAAC
The DNA here is from genome assembly GCA_023846275.1 of Vanilla planifolia. Lineage (NCBI taxonomy): Eukaryota > Viridiplantae > Streptophyta > Magnoliopsida > Asparagales > Orchidaceae > Vanilla > Vanilla planifolia. Next base: position 840,236 of record JAIUJO010000086.1, on the reverse strand, counting down.
ACAACACAAAAACATGTACAAGATGTTAGAACTATACAATCTGCATGGCATTTGTGAGCTTCTAGAAAAGAAAAGTTAATGACTATGACTCAAGATAACTAAAAATAAAAACTAAGGTAAAACACAGAAAACAAGAAAGCCTAGTAATCACAAAAAGTATGTTACATAATTAAGCTTTTATAAATACATTGTGTCCAAGAATGGAGCTATTTAACAAAAGCTAAATAATCCAACTTCAAGATTTCATTCAACACCATCTTGATTAATAAGAAAATTACATTAGCTAGCCTTTATAATAAGACCATCAAACATATCATTCACAAATCAAATAGAGATCTTGCACCACTCTATTGAACTAGCAATAATACTGTGCTACTAATTGAGATTGGCTGCTGTAGTTGAAACCATGCACATTTTAATTTCAAGATCCGATGAAATGGCAAGAGAAAAATCATCATAGAACTCAAAAATCATTAAGTTATTCACAATTAGAAATAATGGAGCGATTTCAAGCCTCATGGAACTTTTGGTTGTGAAAAGTGCAAGGCATTCCTTTTTTTAAATGATATTTTAACAATGAAGAAGATTTAATGAAAAACCATGCAGTGTAAATATCAACATGGAACCAGGCCCACTCTGCACAAATTAATCAACATGAAACTAAATCAACCCTTATTTCATGATCCAAACAAACAAATTACGATAGGCAAAAACAAAACACTACATAGAAAGATATTCACAATCTCGTCTCAAAAGAATTACAAGACAATGTGAAGCATTGGATAGATAACAAAACATTAGAACAAAAATACCAGTATCAAATTGAGTGGAGGTAGGAAAGAGTAATAACCACTTATAATCATCATGGACAGTAAGCTATTTAAACTCCTACAAGAACCATTGGCCTGAAAGAAGGAAGGCGAGAGAGAACGAGAGAGAGAGGTAAAAACCATCGGCCTTGGAACACCTGGGGAGCAGAAGCGAAGCGGTGAGGGTCGAAGGAGACACACAAGTCGTGGAGCTTGAAACGCCTATAAACAGTGGCATTCAGTACATAGAGATTGAGATCGACAGTGGCACTGGCAGAGGCAGACAAAATCCTAACTATAAGGCCATCGAAGTGAGAAAAGGAGAAGGGAAAGGAAGTCCTACCCGATGAAAACCTTATAACTCCATAAACAAAGCTTCAAAGATTGTAGCAACAAAAAAAATCATTTCTAAAAATCAAAACAAAAACAAAAGAAAAAAGTAAATTATGTGGGTAAATAAAACCAATCGATACATTCCATAATAATCAATTAAAGTTTTATATAATTTTCTATGACAATTTAAACTTATTGAGTTGTAAATAATGATAAATCATCTATTATATCATAATTAAAAATTATTCAAATAATTTTTAAACTATGTGTGATATCAAAATAAAACTTTAATCCTCTTAAAAAATAACTATTTATTATTAAGAGAATAAAAAATGATATAAAAAGTATTTAATATCAAGTTTTAAGTATTATTCAAAAAAACTTATATTTAAATATATACATGTCATGAATAACATATAAAAACACAAATATTATCGAAATAAAGAAAAATATACAAACAAATCATTATTTATTACAAATTTTAACGATGACAAAATTAAGAGTTGTATAATTTTTGTAGTTACTCAATAAAAACTATGGTAATTAAGAAACTATGATTTAGTATGATTCAACAAAATTTTAATACGAGATTGATGGAGGGGTCTTTATCGTTCAAATGGTAATTAGATATTTAAATTGAGACAAAGTGATTTTTCTTAATTTATGATAAATCAAATATTAAAAATATAATTTTAATTTTTTATCTTTATTTATTTACGATGAAATAAATAGATTTATAATGAAATGATTTTAATGCATGTATTTTTTATTATTAAGCATGATTATAATATTTGATTAAATATTTTATTTTGTTTATAAATTTAGCTAATCATAAAACTATTTAAAGTGATCTATTGATTAATAGTTAATTATTGGATTAATTTTTTTAGTATATCATAAAACTAAGATCTTCAATAAAAATTTTTTTTGTCAATATTTCAAAATATAAATTTTAATTCAAAAGATGAAAAAATTATAGCAATTACTTTAATATGTATATATATACTTATAAAGTAATTATAATATTAACCATTCTATTAATTTGTTTCTAGTACCATATTTATTAAGACTATTTGGAGCACTAATTTAAAAACTTATTTTTTTTAATGAAATTGCTTTTCAAAATATTATCAAATTTTTGTTTAGCTAAGTTTAAATACATACTTTTAATTTGAAAAATAGAAAACAATGCCAAAAAAATAAAAGATTGTTTTATCATCATAAAATAACATTAAAAAGTTTAATTCACTTTTTATTAAGAGATAAAATGTTTTCTAATCATTTTTCAAAACAATTAATAATGAATTTATAAAACCCATGAAGTTCTTAATAATACATTTTAATAATATTATGTAATTTATTTTTTAATTAATTAATTAAATTTTTAACATAAAATTATTATAAAAAATATAATCAAAGTAAATAATATTTTCAGTTGCCTCTACGGCTAAAGAACTAACGCCCTGGACAGAGCATCGAATTCCCAGAATACCTTCTCCTTAATCACTCCTCGAATGCCTTACTTTTTCTCTACTCCCTTAACCCTTTCTCATCCCTACGCCTTCTAGATCAAAACTCATCTGCCACTTTATCTACATCTTCCTTTAGCCTTCGTGTCAATGTTGCTTAGTTTTACAGTTTTTCGTCGGTACTTCTTTGCATCTGAATGGCAACTGTGAAGATTAAATTCTTTTCCAACAAAATATTTTTCCATCAGAGTACACTATGCAGGCTCCAGGAGGGGGCGGAGTCCCATGGCCGGTGGAGATTGTTGATTGGCTTCAGAACGAAATGGGATACCCTTATCAGCTTCCTTCAATGGACTAGATGCGCAAGATATGTCGGGGAAACATGGTCCCCGTATGGAGCTCTCTCGTTCAAAGAGTATAGTAGGAGAGAACCACAGCGATGGTTCTTCAAAATATTTTGGTTCATGGAGTGGCGGCACCTGCTGAAGGGGTGAAAGCGAGGTGGGGGAAGGAAAGGGGAAGCTTTGATTTCGTGGATGGACCATCTCTAGAGGTGAAGGAAGTGGCGATGAGGGTGAGGACATTGCGGAGGAGGAGGTGGTGAGGTTGTGGAATGTCGTTAGGTAGCAATAGAAAGAGTTCAAGTCCCGAATGGTGGAGGTTGAAAAGAGGAGTCGGAGCGGAAGCGAATGTAAACGAGAGGCGAATGCTAGGTGAGATGTCTACTTTTTTTTTTATTTTTAGATTAGGGGATTATTGTAGCAGGTGGATTATACAGAACTAAATGTTGGAATTTGGAATTGGAGAAGAGGTTTTTTTAGCTTTGTGAGGTCATGAATACATTATTGTTCATGTTATTGTTCACAAAATGCATATTTTCTAAAGTTGTGTGATATTGCTAATGTGTTTTCCATTGGAATGACGGCATAATTGCTAATTACCTTTAGGTTTGTACTCGCTTAATGAATAACTATTTCCTTTCTTTTGGTTAACACATAAGCTACAAATAGGTGATGTTAGAAGCTTATGATCAGCAATGTGATGAGGTAACTGAGATATTTGTAGATTACCAAAAATAGCTTCATCAATATGTAAGCCAAGCAGGAGACATTAGGAGGTTGATTACAGATAGTGCTGCTGATTCTGTTGGTGAGATCCATTCGCACAGTGAGAAAGAAAAAGTCTACATAATGGTCAAGGGTATCAAATCATCAGATGAAGTCATTTTAATCGAGACATCACAAGATAGAATCATTAGATCGGCATGCGAGTCTCTTGTAAGGCATATGATTGAAAGAATCCAAAGTACCTTCCTGGCGTATGATGGGATTGGAATAAACTCTAGTATTCAAGTAGATGCTACCAAGTTTCTCGATGACTTGGCAGGTGATGTACCTAAAGATGTAATAGCTGTGATAACTGAGTCTCTTAGGAATCCTTCATAGTTATTCAGTCAATTACTACATACACATTGCGCAACAACAAATTGATCCATAGGGAGACTGAAAATATTGACATCCGAGCTGATGCAGAGCTTTCAAGGTAATTCATTTTATCTTCAAATCATTTTTTTATTTTTTCTTTCCTCATAGGCTGAATTTATAAAAGATTTTCTTTAGCTTGGATAAATCTTTGTTTGTTTGTCAAGTTTCGAAAGTCCTGTGAGACAGTAAGCAGACATTTATAGCTTCAAAAATAAATTGGAGCATAATGGTTGTAGATAGGAAAATATTACAAAGTTCAACGTCAATGTCACACTACCAATTGTTTCCTTATGGAAATCGTGTATGTACTATTATGGCTATTGTTTGATACTATTTAAGAGCTACTTTTTCATTGTTTTCATATTGATATTACACTTCAATTTCATTTTTATTGTATAACTTATTCAAAGGCCATATTGATGTCATTTTAATCATCAAAGGGTGCTCTCATTAAAATGTACTAGTGAAACATTAACAAACTTATTACATTTTTTTTGTTTAATCTTTGTCTATTTCCATCTATAAACTCATTCAATGTACACTTATTGTGAAATGTTTTTTTAAAATTTGTAGAGTATGTTAACTCCTTGTGTAGCTTGTTTGCATTTGGTTATTTGGGTTTGATGATGTCAACTTAATTAAGAATTTGTTCATGAAGCCTTGATAAGATAGGAATACAAAATTAATAGAGCATGAACTAAGGAAAAAAAGAGAGGTTAGAAAAGGCTGTAGAAAGGATGGTAGATAGCATGAATATAATAATCTTTTTTTTATTATTAAAGAAAGTTCAGGATTATGATCAGATTTGTATTCTGGCCAGAATGGTAAAAAACTAATGTCAAGGTCGAATTAATGTGTAGAGCAAATGTTAGTGCCAAATTGATGTTAGATTGGTATTATAATGAGTTTTTACATTGATGTTTATTTCTCTTTAATTAAATTATATTTCTTATAGTTTTTTTATTAACAATTAGATTTGTGATGAATAATATATTTTATTGACTGTTGTAGGAAGTTTGATAATTTATTCATTTCAATTGCATGGTTAATCATTACTTAAGATAAAATTAAAAATTGCATATAAAAAAATGGTTAACGAATGATTATGATATTTTTGGTTGTGTTTGGTGAAGTAAGTTGCATCGATAAATTTTAAGAAGATAATTAAATATTACTATTTTACTAATATAAATAATATTTTAGGATAATTATTATTTATCCATTTTTTGGTTAAAAGGTAAATTTTTTGTGAATTATTAGTTTTACCTTTTTACCATAAAATATTTTATTTAATAATCAATTATGAACAACTAATTTAAAATTATGATTTAGAGTCTTTTATAGCATTTGTGAATGACTTTATGCTTTGGAAATACCCAATTTATTGGCCTATCATTTTAAATGGATTATCAACTGTTCCATTCAGGTAGAAATATGAGAATGATATGTAACATATACTGCAACTTGGGAGGCAAGTTCACCTTTACTATATTAGCTTTATGGTAGTCCAAGGAGTGGTATAGATCTATCCTTACAAGGAACTTACAATCAACTGCTTGAAAGACAAGTATGCCTCTCCTTATATGTAGAATAATATAGAGTATGCTATTGTAGTTGCCTATTATTTCTCATATTAGAGATTACTTATACTTATTGTTTGATATCCTGTATTTGGATATATTTCTTAAAATTTTATTTGTGATTATCTATCATGGGAGACCTTATAGTCATTCTCACATTCATTTGCTTTTTTTTCCTTATTTTCCACCTTGTTTTAACTTTAGGTATTTTGTTACACCATTTTTTGTGATTAATGTTTCATGTGCACCTTTTGATTTTTTTTCATTCATAAGGTCATCCCTTTTCATATGGCATATTCATACATACAATAAAATTTTAATTTTAGATTATTACGATAGAGTGCTTAACAAAGTGATTTAGGTTTTTATTATTTATTCTTATGGGTTCTACCACTAGCTATTTTCAATGGATCTCACCAGCTATATTTAAAATAGGAGTTTTTTTTGTGATTTTTTCGCTATTGTCACCACAAGAATCTGTGTTGCTATTGTAGAGACATTGGTAATCTTAGCCTAACGAAGAAAGAATAATAAATATTTAAGCAAGTAACTTAAGAATCCATTATAAAATTACTTAACCATAAGTCAAAGTAAGTTTTTTTCAAAATTACTACAATAATTCAGGAAATACATATTCGATGGCTGAATTATAAATATCAACTATTCTAACAAATATGGTACCTGCCAAGAAGATGGGGCTTTTGCCCTTGAGTGATTTTCATAATGATCCATGGCAAAACAGTTTAGATAGTTTGGTAAGCAAAATATAGTCTAGTAAAAAATGCCTAAATTTGGGGAATGAATGATGAACAAGGGTAAGGGATACATTTACTGAATACTATAAATATAAGAGTTACACCTTCTAATTAGAAATATTACCAAGTGATAGAATTAATTGTCCCTTTTCTTAATAAAGCATTTTTGCAATGCACTAATTCCATTTACAACTTGTCCAAAATTACATTATAAGACTTTAAAATTGCTTGGGAAGTCATCAAATCTACTCCAAAAAACAAGTAACTTACCAAACAAAGAAAATTAAGCATATGTTGGACAATGCTTTGGCTGCACATAATTCTCCCTCTTTTTAAAATTCTTAACCTTGAGTTGACTCATGAAGTCTTTTGAGGAGAAAACATTGCATATCTCCATCCTACCATAAGGATATTTTCTTTGCCCTTCTTTTCTACCAAAGGGAAAGCTTGCAAGGAAATGAGGGAAGATTGGCATAATGTGCTAGGAGTAATCGAATCAAGTGCTGCATGGAGAAGAATTTTATTAGGGATTTACTACTTGAGTTGTGATTGTGTTTCTTGCAGCTAATAGTATAGTTTCCTCTATTTAGTAGATACATGTATAATATTTATTGTGCCAGGAAGAACACAAATATAAACCTAGAATTTGTCTTATGCAACTTTTCTTTTTTAAATTCTTTGGTTCTTTTAAACAAGAAACTTGGACAAGTAGAGATTGTTGTATTAGTCGTAGTGGTATTTCACTAATTTCACAAGAATTAAAGTGTTTGGCTCTTAACCAAGTTCCTTTTTTTAATCTCTCATATGTTTGCATTAAAATATTATATAGAAAACTATTATATGTTAATATTACATGATCACATAATACATAAAATATATGGGTACCTCAACATCAAATTATTGATTACAACATAACCTTTAAGGTTTGTTAAGCTTTTTTTTACTTGATCTTTGTTTGTAGTTTGTAAGGTAATCTTGATTAAATCTATATTGTATTTTTTGTTATAAAAGATTAAATTAGTTAAGGTGGTTTGTAGTGTCTTTGTATGTATTATGTATTTATGTATGTATGTATGTAGGTATGTATGTACGTATGTGTGTGTGTGTATGTGTGTGTGTGTATATATATAGTTAAAGTATCAATTTACATATTTTATGTAACTCAAATTAATATGCACTAATTGACTAAATTTAATCATCCAAACTTATTATTAATATTTGTATTGATATTATTTTACTAATCACTTAGGTTAGCAAACTTATTGACTTTTTTGCAAGCTTATTTCTAATAAACGTAAAAGTTTTTTTTATCCATTTCGATTAGTAGACAATTTTGTCATTAACCCTTGTTAAGTGATAACTAATAATCAATAATTTTTGTTAACTGAAGTAACCTTTCTAATGTAAACATATTTCCATCATGGGATGGTAAATGCTATGTTTATTTTTTTGACTATATAATTGTTCTTAATATTTTGAATCACATGTAATGGTTATCTACATGAGGAATGGATTGAAATTATATAAATCAACACGTAGTTTAAAACAAAAGGTTGGGATTGGCTCAACTTGGTTCATATACTTGCAGTGATAGTTGGTAGTTTGGGATAGCTTAAGACCTCTACAAAATGGGGATTCTTATTTCATTAATATGGAAATATTTACTTGATCAAATTTCTCATATAGCCAATTGATTTTTAAATGTTTATTTTGTGATTTTAGCCTAAGATTTAAATCTTCAATGCGAAAAATTGTAAGAAATATGATGGCTGGGCATGTTGTTATCCTTTGACAAAAGTTTCATTGCCAAAATCTTAAACTACAAGCTATTTTTTGTGTGAAGTTGTGATGTAACAACATGTTTGAAATTGACCTTTCCTTTAATAGTCTACTTTGAAATTTGGCCATGCATTAAAGAAACTGGAAAAATGTGTAGTAAATTTTTAGTCAAGGAGCTCGTTGTCCAGAAGATTTTCATTGTCTCATTTTCCTTGGACATTTACACTCTGTAGTGTTGAGCTTTTTCGGGTATTTCCTTTCCCAGGTTTTAATGAGATTGATGTGAATATTTATGGTACTGCTCATTGACATGTTTGTTTGGTTTATTTAAAAGCCATATGCATGTTGACTACTTTAGATAACCTTCTACACTTTTAGTTATGGTTATGAAGATATCCACATAACACTTAGGAAATTGTTTCAAATTGAAACACTTATGAAAATGCTTCATCTCATAGAAATCATCTTTTTGTAATTTTATTGTGTTTTATTTTAGAACTCGTAATGATGTATATCATGCATCCCTTTTCCTTTTAGAAAGCACTTGTTCAGTAGTTTGTGGCAACTGAAGATGCACTGAGCAAGACAGCTGAAGCTAAAAGCATTAGCCAAAAACTTGTAAAGCAGTTACATGGAAATGGTGAATTTGCAACAGCAACACTACATTCTGGAGTCTAGTCACAGAACTTTGGTAACACAAGGCATTTTCAGGTGATGTGACCTGTGAGATTTCTTAAAATAGGATTTTTTGTAGAAAGTTTTTAAACTATAATATGGATCATCATTATGTATCATTCATATGGAATTTTGTGAATTTTCTTTATACATGTTTTGGTTCTGATGCTAAGTGTTGTCAATCTTTAATATGCCAAACTTCATGGAGTTGTACCTACCATAAGTGGTTCAAAATTTTATATTCCTAACACCATATTTTTGGATATTTGGTTCTTACAATATGCATGTTGCTTTTTTATTAATCATCATAGAAAGCAAAAATATACTTTGTCAAAAAAGAGTGCATTTTTGTTGATCCATTATATTCATTACTATTTGAGTTCAAAAGTTAAGGATTTTGATCATGGTTCTCATGGAAATTTTTTGAACTGCATCGAATTGTATCATAGCTTAGCTTATAGTGTTTTTTAACTTCAATTTGTAAAATGCATAAGCTAGAAACTTTAGGATTATTGCACTGTAGGAGTTTTATATATGCAATCTTCCATTGTAATGGAATGAACCCTTCCTTGATTCCATGGTCTTGATCACTCTATATTATGTGTTGTTTACCTGGATGTTTGGGCTAAAGAAAGATATGTTGTTGGACTAAAAGATAGCATTAATACATTAACATCTGAGGTTCAACACTTGAACAAGTTGTGTTTGGAGTGGAAAGAAGTAGAAGATTCTTTACAAAAGAAATAGAAGAAAATTGAAGAGTTTGACTCTCGTAGATCAGAACTTGAGTCTCCTTACACTACATTTCTATGTGCTGACATTGTTAAGTCTCTTGCACACCATATCCTCATTCAAATGATATATTGCTGTTATGGGAACTTGATGTGTTATTGAGTTACATCCTTGAGTTCATCTTTTTCTACCTATGTACACTGCTTGAGTTGAACTTTTACTGTTGATTTGTAATGTATTTCTTTGTGTTAACATTTTTAAGTATCTTGCATACTATATCATCTTTTGATTGCATCTTTTATTGTTTATGTGTATTCTGTGTTTTTGAATGATATACCTGAGTCAATCATTTGCTATTTCGTGTACTATTTATCAGATCCAAAAGTGTTTATGTACTGACATTGTTAAGAATTTAACTATTAAATAACTTTTTTTTCTAGGACCAGGTAAGTAATGCTTTATACTGTACTTGAACTTGTATTATTACGGGCAAAAATTGCATAAAAGCTCCAAGATGCTTGGGTTTCAAGGAGTGTAGGACATAGATGATCCACCACATGTGATCTCACTTTAGGCATATGGTGATTATGGTAGTAGGAATATGGTATTGTTTAGCTATAAGCCATAACAACACAAATATAATATCCAATTATGGCCTAATGCCACATGAGAAATGAGCACTCCTAGAGTGGCTAAGCCTTTTTTCATGATATTATAATCTTATATGTTTTTTAGTTGTAAAAGTTAAAACTAAATTATTATATTTGTATTGAGGGGATCTTTTATGTATCCTTAAAACTTGATGTTTTCAGTGAGTTTTCTTAGGGCAAAAATTTTTGAGTATCATATATTCCATGAATGAACTTCAAATATGCATTTTATCTTATGGTTTGTTTTTTGAATTTGAGAATTAGTATATATTGGAAAAGATTTTTTTGATCTAAATGAAAGTTGGAAATAGAATTATTACTTTCTCTCAAAAGCAAAAAAAATTAGAATAGAGAAGGATTGGCTTTTGCATTTCACTATCAAAAATCATCATAGGTGACAACAATTATATGTTCTAGATATTTCTAAATAAGGAAAAGTATCATTGATCATGAGTCCTACTTGTATAAGCATTTGTTGAAGCATTCTTTTTTAAATTCTTAATAACTCATTATATTATATAGAATTGGGATATATCAGGATTAAATAAAAATTTTTTTTATTGTTTTATTTTTTAGTTCTCAAATATATCATATTTAATTTTTAAGAATCATTATTCTTTTATAAATTTCACAAACCGTTTGTTATTTCCATATTGATAAATTGTTAAATATTGGTAATGCTACTTAATTTGATTGTAAATAATTTGGATCTACTCTTTTGTTCTTAAGGGAGGCTTTAAGAGGAATAAAAGACATCTTGAGGGGATGTTGTAGGTCTTGAGAACACTCAAGGAAGAAAAGAGAGGAACCTTAGGATATTATTCTTAAGAGGTGTTGGTTGGCCTTGAGGCCCATGTTGGTGGGCATGATGTGGATGAATATTTTAAGAGACTGCTTTAGTAAGATGTATTCTTCGAGAAAGCTTACTTGAGGTAGTTTTGACTATCAATGGGCATATGGAAGGTAGATTATGGTCTTGAGGGACAGAGTCAAGGTGTCATTTGGAGTTCTTGAGGGTTAGGCCTTGAGTATAAGGAATGTGTAATGAAACTTTCTACAATTGTTGAGAAGGAAGTATAGATCTCAAGCTGATGGGAACAAAGGCTGAAGGAGTGGCCTCAAGAGCAATCAAGGCAAGTACACATGGGAATCAAATCACATCAAACACTTTTGGTGATTTTTGGATTCATTTCAATTAGATTTTGATCGAGTAATGAACTAGAAAGTTTTAGAGAATCTTGTAGGCTTTCCAACTCTATTTTTAATAATCTAATTTCAATATTTTGGGAAGAAATTACTCCAAATTTATGATAGTTGTGCAAGGACATTTGGGTAAGTGCAAATTTAGAATTTGAATGCATCAATTTAGTATTTGATTTTTAATGTCCATGATTTTTGCTTTATTTATATCTTAGTTAGTTTTGATTAGATTTTTTATGTATATTTCTTAATTCTTGTTACCAAGAGTTTTTAGACTATAAAAATAATTTGTGGAGGAGTTATTGGTATTGGTGCAAGTGGCTTGGTACCTTAGAGTGCATGTGATTTCATGATTGAGGGTACCTTGAATAATTACTGTAGGTGAGAGGTGTTTTCATTGAAATTTTTGCCATGTTTTTGAGAATTTACTTCATAAGTAGACTAGTTTCGGTTTTCTTTAATTGAAAAGTTGGAGTTTCTCAATGTAACTAATTTGTATTTCATTTTATTTCTTTCTACATGTTTTTGTTGTGGCAATGTCATCATTCTATCTATAAGATGGATCATATTTTTCCATTAGAGTATTAAATCTTACCTAGTGTAGATCTTGGTAAATTGATGGTCTACTTGAGATGTGAAATTATTGTTGAGGGTAAAGGCAACATGAGAAGAGGAAACATAATTTTGTAGATTGTTGATAGTTGAAGATGAGTCCACTTCAAGAAGAAGCATAGATGATGCTAAGTGGTGAAGAAGAAAGAACATTAGGTGATGGAATTATGACCATTGTGATCTTATGGCTCCAAGTGACAATGATTTCTTGAAACCTTCCAAAGTGGTGGCTACGATAAGCATCCTACCTTATAGTGGTTAATGTAAGGAAGTAGAATGCATGGCTAGATAGTTGGAAATGTATTTTTGGATCTTTTAGTGTACAAGTTTCCGCATGGTATCCTTTGAAAAACTAATTTATTATGCATTAGCATGATGAAACTATCTTTTGTATTCTAGAGTTGTAAATGTTTGTAGTTGGAGTCAATTGAAGTAGTTTCTATGGAAGTTTTATCCCAGCTATGAGGAAGCTAGATAGAGGAAGTAGCTTAGCTTGATAGCCATGAAGGTAGTTGATGCAAGATTGTAACTCATAATTTTGGAGATGAGTGGTCTCTTTTGTTGAACCTTGGAAAGAATAGCTTCTTGATGCAGCATTTGATAATTTTACTTAGATTGTCATGGTTATCATTCTATCTCTTCAATAATAATGGGCAATCAAGCATGTTTATAATTGCTATTGAGAAGAATTATGGTTGAGTTAGGATGCCAAAGGATGATGGCTTCAAGAGCAAAAACAAAAAGAAGGAATCCTTAGATTAAGGCATTTCCATTTTTTCTAAAGTTTTTGAATTTTTTCTTTCTTGGAGACTTAGTTATTTCGAGAGATATTTTTGGGAATTATGTTCTAGATTGAGGAGATTGAGTGGCAAGGATGATAATCAGAAAGGGGCAATGGGATTGGTGTTGTTATTAAGAATAATGTGATTTTTGTTAGGTTGAAAGAACTTGATCGTAGTATATCATTAATGATAAGAAGGTTATAAAGACAACAAGGTTGTAGAGGAGGAGACTACCCTTGAGTTGTTTCTATTCAAATCTAATTAAAGAAGATATTGGTGAAAGTTATCTCTAACGATGGCTGCTAATGCAATCAATCCTAGTGAATACGCTTGATTTGGAGACGATGTTTAATTCGCATCCATGTATGATAATTGGATTAATTGTCGTGCAAAGTTTAAGTCGAAGCAATTTTAATTGACACGGTGGCCTCTAATGTGTGCCACTTCAAGCTTGTCAAATGATTTTGAAAATGGGTACATGTGGCACCATGATGCAGTTTACTTTTAATGACAACAATGCATGATGCTTCACATAGAAGAGAAGATTTACTCATTTGACGAGGATTGAGAAGTGTTGTCTAAAAGACGTTTTTAAATAATAGTGTCAAGTATGCTAATTCGTATTGTAGATTGAAGGAAATATTTAATTTGACATTGAGAAGGGCATTGGAGCATGAATGATAATGGCGAGTGGAAGGAGATTGTTCAACACATTGGACGACAATGGATACCATAGGAGGCACCAAATTTATTGTGAGAACTTAGTATTCCTTAGCACTAAACATCATATTGGAGTGAATCCCTCCTTCAAAAGAGGGGTATATCTTCTAAGAGAATTTTAAAGTTATCTCGAAAAAGGTCTTAAAAGGAAGAAATCATGAAAGGATGTTGTAGGCCTAGTGAAGGCTCAAGGATCATAAAAAGAACATCAAGAGGTTATGTTGTAGGCTTAGAGAAGGCTCAAGGATAAAAAAAGAACCTTGAGAGGTTATTCTCGAGAGATATTTGAGATTCAATGTGATTGAAGATTTCAAGAGAAAGCTTGAAGAAGATGTTTGTGGTTGTGAGAGGGTATACTTGAGGTGGTTTTGACACTCTATGCTTAAAGTAAATCAACATCTTGAGGGTATGTTTGAGTTTTTAACAGAAGTTCTTAAGGCTATTTCAAGAGAAAGCTTGAAGGAAATGTTTGTGGTTGTGAGAGGGTATACTTGAAGTGATTTTGACACTCGATGCTTAAAGTAAATTATCATCTTGAGGGTATGTTTGAGTTTTTAACAGAAGTTATTAAGGCTTAGTCCTAGAGAAGCAGGAACGTCATGCAAGAAATTGCTACAAAGGATGGTTTTCGAGGTTACTAAGAAAAAGCTCAAGGAGTGTCCTTAAGAGTAGTCAAGGCAAGGCTTTCTGGACACATTTTAGTTGAATTTTGGTCAAGTTATGATCTAGAAAATTTTAGAGAATTTTTCTTGCTTCCCATTGCTTTTTGGATTATCAAATTTCAATATTTGTAGAGGTTATGCTCCATTTATTGTAACTATGCAAGAGTTTTGTAGATAAGCATGAATTTGAAACCTAACTACATCAAACAAAGGTTTGGTTGATTTTTTTTTTTAAAATGTTTGTATTTAAACATATTTAGTTCCTAATATTTTAAGATTGGAATTATAATGTGCATCTCTTATTTCCTAATGGTCCAAGGAGTCGATTAATAAAATGGGAACATTAGGTACAGTTTTAGTATTGATATGAGTTGCTCGATACATGAACGCAATATGTGGCTACGGGCACAGAGTATTGAGGGTATCTACTCCGTATAAGAAGTTGTTTGGCCTTGAAATTATTGTCAAGAGTTTGAGAATGTATTTTATAAGTTGCTTTCTTTAAGTTTTTCTTTAATTAAAAGGTTAGAGTTTTTTCATATATCTTGTTTACATCATGTTTCCATGTTCTTCCACTAGTTTCTTGTTGTGTCACTTGAAAAATATTTTTTTGGGACAAGTCATTCCATGTCTTATGTTGGTTCGATAATGTCATAAAATGTTTATTCATTTTAAAGCACAACTTCAAAAATGTTGTTTCTGAAAAGTTTATCACAAATTACTCAAAGACTATTGATCACTACTAATCTTTATTTAAATGTCATGAAATTTTTAGTGTAGCTAAATTAGCTAGTCCAATTGTTCATTAGCTGTAGTATTCATGGTGGTTCAGGAAGGCTTTAAAAAATTGATTGCATTCATTTGATTATATATGGAACTTTACAATTGATCATACAAACTGATGTGGTGTTGTTCTTTTGATGCATCTCTTTAATAGGGCTTTTGTGATCATTCACTTTCCTGTATTATACTAATAGGAAGCATCAGCCTTCTAGAACCTTCAACCAACAAACACACAAGAACATGCGACGAGGATGATCGTTCCAGCATGCAATTCGGTGGCAAATGTTTCATCTAGTTCTAAGGATCTCATTGAGAAAGAGCTACCCACTTTCAATTAGATCCTGGATAATAGATTATTTATGATGCCATCAACACCTCAAGTTTGTCATTAATCTATAACTTTTTATTTTAATTTTACTTTAATGTTAATCATTTATGTGCTATGTGTGGCCAAAATATTTTCATGTTCATCAAGGTAAATAGTAAAATCATTCTATTTTGTTCTTAGAAGAGACATCCCAATAGACCATTATAATTTTTTATTTATTCACCTTTTTAATTATCATTAAGGCCATGGGATACATGGATTCATGTCATTTGGTAAATTGGGTTTTCTATTAAATAATTTTAATAATTTCTTTAATTAATTCTTGTTCTTATTGCTTCTTGGGTGCTTGCTTTGTGAACAGGCTCTTCTTGAGTCTATGGGCTCTGCTGTAGCTACTAGTCCTGAAGCACACGTAGCTACTGAAAAAAGTTCTTTTTTAATTACAGCAAGAGCTGGAGCTGAAGCTGGAGATCCATTAGCAACACCTTCTATATGTCGTATCTCTTCATCTCTTCAATTTAATTCTAGTACCTTCTGAATGTTTTGATTTAGGTAATAATTTTTTTTGCTAGATGTGATCCTAACTTTTCTCCCTATGTTTAATTTCTTGTTTATCTTTTAAAATTTTAATTTCCATATTCGTTATTCAAAAGAAAAAGGGAGGCCTCTACTTATAATTGTAAGCACAAACTAACTAATGATATTAACTGGTGTTTAATAGCTTGAAGGTTTGGAAGAAATAGATGATGCCTTGACATCTGTTATGGGGGTAATGGACTTCTGCGTAAAACCTAAATGCTCAATAAGAATATGAAAGGTATAATTTTGCTTTGATTTAGTGTTAGGTTTTATTTTTAAAAAAGATTAAAATTGAAAGTATTCATAACTTACATAAAATTCTCTAGCAACATTGCATGCTTTTGAACTTTTTGAGTTGAGAAACCTGATTAGTGATTAGGGATGGATATAGTCAAAGATTTTGGCTCAACTACCTATAAATTTTTCATGCATTTTGTTTATTATTCAGTAATCTTATTTTGTTGATAATATTTATAAAATAAAATTTTATTTTAAAGCTAAAAATTTATTCATCTAGTTTTTTGAATCAAAAAATTTGTTAAATGCATAATTTACCTATCCCTCATTGTTTGTTTTACTTCATTTTAAATAACAATGATCACTTATTTCTCTATGGTTTGAATACCCATTTCTTTGGATTATGGTTTGGAAGTGAGGTTATGACCCTTAGATTAATAATTTTTAAATTTTAATTAAATAATAGTCTCTCTAGTGGATCAATAAGAAACAAAACATATATATGATCAAGAAATTGTTACAAGTTAGAAGAGATTTTGAGCTACAAAACATTTGTTAAATTGCAATCAATCTATGAATGAATCGAACCTTCCCTCCTCTATCAAGTGTGTGATATGATTAGTTGGGGAAATCCTATGAATCTCATTCCAAAAATACTTCTTTGAAGAAAAATTGCATGGCTTTGTGTTAACTAAACATCTCCAAGGTTATATAAGCAGTTTTCATTCAAGAGGTATCATATAAAAGACATATGAACTCAAATATTTATAGTTAAACATAAATTTAATATATCAAAATAAATTATAAAATATAAAAAAAGAATTCAATGATTAAAGAAATTTTATGGGTTAATAATATATTTTTTAGCCTCTTGCTGCAACAGTCGATCCTCGCGTGGCCGAGGATGCATATTCTTCTCCTCTCCCTAAGCCTAGCTCCTGCTGCGTTCCCTTCTGCCGCTATTCGGGTACTAGACCGCTGCTCAAGATCTGACACTGAGGCAGTTTTTTTGCCTTGATCGTCCACGCCATAATGGCTAGAGGCAAAGGGAACTCCACGTACTTCATCTTTTGCTTGAAAGAAGCCTTCTCTTCAAAGTAGAAATGGTCTTGGTGACGCTGCGGCATAGCTGGAGGAAGGTGTCGGTCATAAACATCTTGATCCAAATCGTCCTCGTGGTGGTGTACGCCTTTGTGTGCGACTTCAAGAATAGCAAGTGGATGGACAATGATGAAACCTATGGGCAGGCCAAGAGGACTAAGAGCATGCCGAGTAGGTTCCAGTTTTATGTCAAGCTTGAAGAATCCTTAATGTTTGCATATGTGATATGTTGACGTTTTTGATGGTTTTCATGTTATTTTAGTCATATTGTCATGAAGTTTTTTTAGAATTATTTGAAATTGAAACATGACATCAACTTGTGTTCCATTGGTGAGCTGACAAATATTTAAATTTCTTATTTATATATTTGAAGTTAAATTTTGTATTACTGTTATTTAAATTTAAATTAAATAATAAAAATATTATTTTAAAATGATACTAAAGAATACTATTTCAAAAGATTAACAGTTATTATAATTTTTTTCCTTTTTTAAATTTTTTTAAATAAATTAAAATTTTCATGTTATATGAAAAATTTAATAAATTTATATTTTTAAAAAAATATTTTTGAAAATATGATTGATAGGCATGATCAAGTTTTTAATATGGAAAATTAAAAAAAATTGAGAAGCCATTTTGACACAAATTTTAAAATAAAATTAAAATTAATTTAAAAGATGCTCCAAAATTCTTCCCTAAAAGCACTTTTACACCCCTAACAACCATGATGTTGTGTACCAACCAAAAAAAATGTTATTTTTTGGGAATTAATTGGATTTTTGGAGATTTTTTAAAAAATTTTTAAGTATTATTTTATACTTTTTCAAATAACCATATATCATAAAAAGGAGGTATGACACCTAAGAAAAGAGATATGAAGTGAAAAATAAAATTTATGAGTTATTTGAAATCTAATGAAACAAAATTATTAAAATTTAAATATTTTTGAAGTATTGAGAAAATGGGTTTTGGATTAATAAGGAAATATTTATAAGTTAGAAAAATTTCGAAAATTAAAAAAATACTAAATGAACTAAAAAGATTATGAAATTTTGCTAAACACCAGAGCTTAAAAGAATAAGATTAATAAAGTTAAAACAAAAAAGAAGTTCGACGATTATAGAATTAAAAAGGATAAAACAAATTGAAAAAAATAATACAATTGCTTTATTGAGGATTTTTAGTTTGAAAAATTATTAAAAATATTAAATGCCAACAAAAAGGAAGAAATTTGGTTAACTAGTAGAGCTCATTAATATGAATCATACAAAATTAATTAGTTAACATTTGAAGACTTAATTGATTGTAAAGTATATGGAATATTATAAATTTTTTAATTTTGATTTAAATAAGAATTTAATTAATTCCTAAACTCCTAAAAATTCTTAATTACCCTAAAACCTAATCCAAGAACCACTAGAAGAAACCCATTTGTTAATGACCCGAATCAATGACAAACTTTCAAATTCTAAGTAAAAGAGCGGCATGGTGTTCTTTGGAGAGACGTGACTATTTAGAGGGAGTTGGAGAGTTGATAAGTGATAGGGATAGAAATTGCTTTGTCCTAGAGTTTAGAGAAAGGAGGGTAAGAGCAGGTGCTATTGAAGCATTTGCGATAGCCAAATAAAGGAATCACAAGAGAGATCTAAAATAGAGGAGAAATATTATAACAACTACTATAACTTGAAAAGTAGAGGATTGATATAAATTTTAAGATCACATCTTTGTTGTGGCCACTACAAATAGAAATAGAGGTAAGCAATATTGTGTAACATAAGTGCATTTTTATAATGTATTGGTGGTCCACATTAGCATTACCAACTTGTCAAATCATTGTTTTTTAAATCCAATCATGTGAGTTAGGTTTCAATTCTAATTAAAACCAAATAAAAGATATGTTTTATTATTAAATTTGTGTTCGTTCAACAACTATTGCAATATTAATAAAATATAAGCACTAAAATATGACTCATATCCTTGTTTTCATAATAGTGTTATAAATTAATAAAACTTTCCTAATACAAGAATTCTAAGACAAATTAAATGCAAAAAAATCCATGACCTCTTACTTATCCCCTGAAATCTCACGACGTGCTTAAGGTTTGGAATAAAATTATTAACACCAAAGAAAAACTAAGCACATGACATTAGCTTAATAAACAAAAACTATATAGCATACATCTTTGGCATATACCACATTTTAGGTCAAGTAAAATATTATAGTATTTACAAAATATTAAAATTAATGACATAAACAAACATAGTAAAGAAATGCTCTCACTATATGTAATGAAATACTATCCCTTTGTTAATTTTAATATTTCAAAGGATCAATTTATCTTTTTTCTTAATCATCAATGATCTCTAGACCTTACGTTTAAAATTCCATGGAGCCTTAGCAACACCTTATGATGAAAAACAAACTAAAAGTGCACTCTAGTGAGCCTCATTCTAATAGAGTAGCACTCATTAATCAATTTCTCGTGAAACTTTACATTTCTATTTTAAGGAATCTCATATTAAATTTAGGATGCACACTTAAGAGGCTATGTTTGACCATAGTAACACCCTTGAGTCATTTTCATATATGATTTGTTTTCTTTGTGAGGAATCTAATAATTCTTTTATAATTTCATAGTTATTTTAATGATGATGCCTCAATTTTTTATAAATATAACTCACATAATACCAAAACATATGAAAGATCCCATAATAGTTTTAAGCATGTCAATACTAACATGTGAAAAAAACACGATAATCTCAACTATGACTAACAAACATGGTTTACATCCAAGCAAATAGTCACCCAAGAAACAATTTGCTTAAACATGAGTATATTTTATGAACATGTCACTAATAGTAATATATCATACATGTAATACATGTGCAATAATGTGAACAAAAAATCTTTTTCTTTTTTAAATCCAAACTAAAAGTAACAAAACAACATCCACCAACACATCATAATAATGCACCTATCCAGGTAATTGACTAGTTGCTATTGGATTTTTTTCAAAATCCTCACTTTATCCAAGTAATTGATTTATCTCTCTTGCATGATAACATCACAAATATTTATTTTTGGCTTTTACTTTGCTTTTGGCTTGGCTCCTGAATTTGTTTTCTCAAACATTTTCACAAAATTCCCTCTTACTCCACTCCTCACAAAAAATTTCTCACAATGTCTCTTTTTTTACAAAACTTTGCTATAATACTTCACCCTCTTCTCTCTCTCTCTCTCCATTATTTTTTTCCTTTTTCATTGTTTTCCTTTTGGTCAACACTCTTCCTTGCTTCCATATGCTCCTAATGCATACATGTTATTATGTTTCCTTTTCTCTCTCTCTTATTCTATTTGCTTTAATGTCTCTTTTTTTTTATTTCACTTGATGCTTCCCCCTTTCTCTCTCATAGTCTCTTCTGTTCCAATGGAGACACTCCTAATAGTTCCCTTCTCTTTACTCCTCTTTCTCACCTGATGATCTTTCTCTTCCCTCTTGGCTTCTCCATAAGTAGTAGGGCCTCCCTTTCTATAATAAGCCTCATTATAATTTCTAAGATATTGTTTATGATAGATTTATAATATTTGAAATTTTGTGTTTGACTAAAATAAATTTGTAGAGAGTAGAATCATAAATAATAAAAAGTAAATTATGCTAAGCCAGATTTATAATTTTCAGAATTTTAGCATAGTTATAATTAGCTTGATAGAAGATAGAATTATAAATAATAAAATATTGGACTGATATAATATTAATTTCTATGGTTGTAGTTTTCTACTAGCTTCTTATGATATTTGGCATAGTTGTAGAAGTGCATTTCAATGATAATAATTTGGTTGAAATAGATGTGACATAATTAATTAAATAAAGAATTAGTTTTTTATTTTACATGCACTTAATCAAATCACCTACATGTTTTTCCTTAACCAAATCAATTATGAAATTAATAATGATGCCTTTAGAACATTAATAAACTCTGATGGAAGAGAATTTGGGTTGGAGTCTATATGAGTGAAGGTGACTGAGAACTTGAGTGTGTGAAGGTTATTAAGGAGCTGAATAGCATCATCAAGAACAATTAGGAAGAGGCGACCAATAGAGTTTAAAAATTCGGGAAGGGCATCATAACTGTGCTGCAATTTTCATTTAGCAAAGGAGAAAGAGTGAACAAGAAACATGGGTATAGAGAGAAAATTATAAGAAAGAAGGAGAAGTCATGAAATGTTTGACAAAAGCCTTATTTTAGGTTGAGGAAGAGATAGAAAATAAGTGGGGAAGAAGAAAGACTACAAAAAGAAAATAACAATGGAAAATAAGTAACTAAGAAGAGTTTAAGTATTTAAACTGATTGTTTTATTAAATTTATTTTGATTTATGCAAATAAAAATAATAATTTTTGTTGTGTAAGAACTGTGTTTAAAATGATTATGATATAGTATGAAATAAATTGATGGTGATTTGAAGTGAACTCAAGAGATAAGGGAAAAGAGATATTGGTTATTAATGTGTATTGTATGTATGTTGATCTACATTATATGATATGATTAGTTTAAAATCATAAATAGTAAAGGATCAAAATGCTATAATAAAAGATGGCATGAGAAAATCATATTAAAAAAAATTTGGAGCTGTACTAGTATGAGAAGAAATTATGTTATAGGTTGGGATATCCAGTTCATCACATAAGGACGATATGAGTGTTGTACTTGTGCAATGTGTTGAGTTGTCAGGTTCACTATATGAAGGCAATATGGGTATTGACTTTGTATGATGTAATTAAGGTAAAATATATGATTGTATTGATATAATTATAATGATTGTATTAGATGATCCTCCAGGTTAATGATCAAGTAGTGAAAATCATATAAGTATGATGCTTGGAATCATATTAGATGAAAGAAATAGTGATTTAGTTGATGCATGAGACAAGTTTGTTAGAAGGATCGTGTAAAGAATTTTAGATGAAATCTCATAAAATATGACTGAGTTGATCATACTGGATGATTAGTCAAAGCTATTTACAAAATAGTTAATTGTTGGGAGAGAAAAGACTGTAATCAAACTTATATGTTGTGTATCATTATAAGTTATGACGTATTAGGGTGGATTAATAATAGAAATGTATAGTATGCTCAAGGGATCTATTATCTAAAAAGAGGAACAATAAGTTGTTCATACTTTACAGTGGGAGCATCATAGTAATATGAATGATTAACAAGCTAGTAGGACAAAGAGAGAGAGAGTAAAAATCATATAGTACAATTTTATTGGAAGTATTATGTGTTTAATGGGAAATATGAATTATGTTAAAATAGGGTATCATTGTATAATGTGATCCTAGTGATCAAAGTGCATGTTCAAAAATGACATGAATAATAGAGTGCTAATTTTTTGAATTAGATGATACAATTGAGAGATTAGAAAAGTTCAATATAAATCAAAATGCTTATTTTTTTATAGATCTTATGATATAATAAAGAAAACATATAAGTAGATTCCAAGACAACAACTTAAGTGTTTATAAGAAATTAATATGATTTTAGTTGTTTTGCTAAACAAACAACATATATGATATATGTTGACCAATACATATACATGACATTATATAAAATCAAGAATTGAATATGATTAGAAAAGGAAATCAACTCATCGATTTAAGTAGATAAACTTGATAACTATGATACAAATATACTCATAAATTAATTTATAATTTATCTATAAAATGATATAATTTTTTATATCTTTTAATAAGGATTATAAGTATTCAAATTTTTTCATTTCATTTTTTATACATTATTTATGATAGGTAAATCTGAAAACTGTGATATAAATACACTAGTGAACCATTTTTATGTTATTTAAAAAATGGCATATTTTAATGTTATCTTTTTGAAAAGCATCAATGACATAGGAGCGTCTAATAATAGCACACAAACATACATCCATTACAATCACACCAGTTTCATAAGTTTAATGGTGTAAAATTTTGTTGAAATTTGCTTTAAAAAACTTAAAAATTAAAATTTTTTTGTTGATCTGCTTGACTTGCGTCAACCTACACCAACCCACCAGTCCTAGCCAACCAGTTTAGTTCTTGGTGATCTATTCCTACCCAAAAATTAGACTAGTAGCTTTGTTTGTGCTTCTTGCCCCATCATTTAGTTTCTTGTCGTTATTCTCTCCCAAAATGCATGGATAGTTGGAAAACTATTTATTTTATATGAATTTGTATTTTTTTAATCTTTTATTTTTTATTTTTTAAAAAATTATTGATGAACTTTTCAAATCTTTATAAATAGTGATATTCACTATGTTGAAGAGAAAAAATGATGGAATTAAATTTCTTTTTTTGTATACTTTAACATTTGTGAGCAATGTATGTGCACCTAATTCTAGTTAGAGAGATTCCAACTTCCCTTGTGAGACAAGAATCAAATGTGCGAGAAATTTCATTAGGAGAGCTGATACCAAACCCTTATAAGAGACTATGATCGAATATAGAAGAACTTCCATCAGAATAGTTGATAACCTAACAAATTCTTAATTCCATCAACACCCACATCATGATAAAGAAGTACACTCTTTTAGTCACCTTAATTTTTTAGATAGTAATTTAAAGTTTCAAATATCATTTTCTATTAAAATACTTCATGTAGAGTTTATCTTAAATTTTCTATTATATATGGATGAAATTGAATGTAATAAAAATCATCTTATAATATTTTATGCTTAACATTTAAAATATTACCACTTACTAAACTTAATAATCAATGTTATAACTTTGAAATACTAATCTTTAAACAGTTTTAAAATATCATACACATCATCTAATCCTAATCAATTTATTGTATTTTTTCATATTTCTTAATAATTTATTAAGCATCTCTAAATATTATAAACTCCAAATTAGACCATGATAAAAATCTAAATCTATTATACATCATCAAACATATTATAATATGTCTTATACAAATCTAGTAATTTTGTAATTATTTTCTTAAGTTATCATATTTTTATAATACATTGTTATATGACATAATAGTCATATGTTATTATTTTATAACATTATATAACAAGGACATTGACATGTAATATAAAAAAAAATTCTATAAATTAATGGATAAAAAATGTTTTAAACGTAAATATTTGACATGCTTTATTATCAAATATGAAAATGAAGTAGAATGAGTGAAATACCTTCTAAATATATTATCCTCAAATATTCATGTACTATATCATGACCTCACATGTAATAAATATACATGATATAAGACAATGATAATTCATTTATATCTATACAAATTCTACTTCACATGATAATAAATAGGAATAACATATGGTGAGGATAACTTATCTATATCTATAAAATTATATTATATATAACATAGGGCAAGAATAGCCCATTTAAATCTACATGAGTCTACTATACACGACATAAGGTGAGTTCAATCCATCTATATCTACATAATTTTATTGTATATGATATGAAGTGAGGATATCATATCTATATCAACATGATTCTACTATAAATGATATAGGAGGATGAAAGCTTATTATGGTGAGGATATTCTATTATGATATCTATATTATTGGCATTAATTTTAGAGAATAACGATCCAAATTGAGTGGAATTTGGGATATGTCTAAAAGTATTAGAAATGAAAGGAATGAAGAAATAATGAACTTATCTTTAAGTGTTACAAAATGTAACAAATAAGTAATATGAAAATAAAAAATATACATATACATGTTCATATATTTTGTTAAATTTTTTACCTTTCCTATATAATAACATTTTATTATGGGTATAATTTTTAATTATTATGAACAAAAATATATCTTATTATTATATCATTATTTTTATATATTATTATTTTTTTTACTTATTAAACCCTTTAAAGTCTTATTAGTATTTATATCATAAGTAATGTATCAATTATATTATGAGATGTAAATTTGGATGTTACAGATAAGAATTTTACTTATTAGCTAGTATAGTGATTCTCTTAAGCATTTTTATATAAAATTAGTAAAGTATTTATTTTGGATTGGATGGTTTTATATATTTTTGTAATAGATCACTTATTTATATTGATATTTCTTTAGTCCATCTAGTTAAAACATTAGTGTTTTAGGAATTTAACATACATATATACATATATATGTATATATATATATTAAGAGCATTTTCTTGTGTTATCTTTCTCACCCAATGCGATGAATGATATAAGGGACTAAGGAATTTTCAAGAAGCTCTTTGGGGAACAAAGGAGAATGTGTAGCTAATGTTTTGGAAAGGAAAGTTGGGAAGTAACTTCAGGAGTTAAATAATTGTCATTCTAGTTTAACTAGAGAGGAAGTTCACTCGATTAACAAATTAGAGTTTTACTATTACTTCTCACTTGAAATTTAGTTTTCTTCTCAATTTTTATGTTAAAATTCTTATTTAATAATTACTCAAAATGATAATTAATACAATAATATAGGTGGTATTTGATAGTGTTAAGGGTTGGATGCCAATCACAAAGCTGTAGACATCATCGACAATAAGGTAAGGTCCTCCAATAATAATGATGTTGATGTTTAGGCATCGATTCTAATAAGCAAGATTTTTAGATATTATAATTGATATTGTTAATTTTTTACATTATGTATAGTACATACTACTCATCAAGCAAGCTTTATGCCAATATCGTATGGAAGAAGGTAGTAAGGAATGTCGAATGGAACGGAACAGTGAGAAATCAGCCTGCAGGGAAAGCTGAACGGAATAGAACAGTATGAAATCAAGTCTTAGGGAAAGCTGAACGGAAACCAAGTGATCAAATCTTGGTCGAGGAAGGGGGAGACAACCCCAAACGGCTCAAGAGTCATGCGAACCAAAAAGCTTATAGAGAGCAATGATAACATAGTTTGGGTGATATAGGACTAAACTCTCATCCAATTGTCAAAGAAAACAGAATGGCAAGCGCGATCGGGCCGCTGAGGTTAATGATGGCAGAAGGGTAGGCACGATCCAATGGCATAGGTTAATCAAGGCAAAATGCTGCAAGTAAACACAGTAAAATGCCAAGCAAGAAGTTCGAATGCAAGCCAGATATGCGAGACGATGCGTAACCACTGCAATAAGTTTTTAATTCAAGTTGTTTCAGGACACACTATTTTAATACAGGTAACAAAACCTATGCGTGGTCCAATGGCCTAGATCAAGGCCACCTAGAGCCAACGGCCAGGATTGATCTCGAATGGTAAAATCGAGATTCAACCAGAAACGTCCATTTCAGGATCCAAATCAAACGATGAATGCGATGTGTTCGTTACTAGTGTATATTTTTGACAAAATATTATTTTTAAATATTTTCTTAAATTTTTAAAAATAATTTTTAAATTATTTTCTTAAATGTTTTTATAAAAAACTAGAATTTGATTCTTAATAATTTATTTTCCTTTTATTGAATCACATCTCATATACACTAAAAATAATACATAATAATACCATAAATAGACTTTGATAATATAAAGTGAATCTTGTTGAATACTTTTTAAAAAAAATTAAATGAATATTGTTCTTCTTATCAACTCAATCAATAAATTTAAATTTTAATATACTTTTAAAAATTAAAGTAACATATACTAAAATGAACTACATATTATTGTAGTGAATATCAATTCTTATTGAATAATTTTCTAAAAAAATTGTTTCCTTAACAGAGCTTATATTGAACCCTTTTTTTCAAGTTTGAACCATTTACTATAGACTCGTTAAGTCTTTTGTACAAATGTTGCTAATCTTTAGTGTGCACATTTTCATGCTTCCTTTTATGTTTATATAAAGATTTTAAATCTTTATAATATTTTAAAAAATTTTCGACTCTTTTTGTGTGTGTAAAATCTTATTGATGTAAAAATTAAAATTGAAAGATAATCATTATCAAAATTCAAAAAATAATAAGCTAATCATAAACAAGAACAAGGCATAACTAAATAAATTTATAAATTTATGATGGAAATCTTTTAGAAAGCAAAAACCTTTTTTTTGTTTTGTATCCAAAACAAAAATCCTTTGTTTCTGTGCTTATTTTTGTATTCTGATATCATTCACAAAAATAAACTCGCTAATGTTTTAGTAATAAATAATCTAATCTTCCTTTTAATGCACACATGTTGCTAATATTTATTGTTCAAATCCACATCCTTACATTTATTTTTATATATGGCTTTTAAATGTTAATAATATTTCAAAAAAATTTCAACTCTCTATGTTTGTGTCTATATATAGATATATATATAATATTATCATGTGCATGAGTATATATGTAACACACATATTTGTTTATAATTAAATAGGTAAAATCTTATTGATATGAAAAATAAAATTGAGAGGTGATCATTATCAAAATGCAAAGAATAATAAGATAATCTTAAACAAGACATAACTAAATAAATATATAAAATTTAAGATGAAAATCTTTTTAGAAAGTGAAAACTAATGCTTAAGATAGATCAAAGAAAAACTTCCACTACAACATAATTTTATAACATGTTTTAAATGTGTGAAATACAAAACTCTTTTTTTATGTTTCTTTTTGTATTCTTATATCTTTCACCAATGTCTACATCATTTCATTAAATTTGTATCATTTATACAGCAAAGGAATTTCATTTAGAGGTTCCTATAACTCAAAAAGCGTGCCCATCCGCTCTCCTACCCACTTTTTAAAATTCCTTTTGGAATGCTCAATTTTTACTTACATGCAAACCCTCAAAATGAGCCATATTAAAATATGAATGAACCATGTTGCACATCCCAATAGTTCGTTATTCAATTTATTAAATATTCTTTGCTTTATAGTTTGTTATTTTAATCTTGAAACAGACCAAGAAAAGATGGGGTTGTACACAAAGAGAAAGCAACGACTCTTTTGCAGAAGCCATAACCTTTGTATTTTCCATATGGCAAACCCCATTGGGCCTTTCTCTACATGGGAAGCCACAGTGAAATACACCTGTCAAATTCTTTATACAACTCGATCGGTGTTCTGAAAAAATCTCAAGTCTAGTCTTTTTGTCGAACGAGGGGATGCTAACTATTGAAACTAAATTATTTAATAGTAAATAATTTTTTAAAATAAAACTTTACATTTAATT
Source organism: Vanilla planifolia (assembly GCA_023846275.1). Taxonomy (NCBI): domain Eukaryota; kingdom Viridiplantae; phylum Streptophyta; class Magnoliopsida; order Asparagales; family Orchidaceae; genus Vanilla; species Vanilla planifolia. The sequence continues at coordinate 811,816 of JAIUJO010000086.1, read as the reverse complement.
TGGTGTAAATTGAAAATTACGAGATGATTTGGCGACGTGCTGACATTGCTTTGATATGGGGACCATTTTATGTGACGTTCCAAGGCCGATTCAGTCGGTTTTGACGTGTAGTGGTTGTTTGCACAATAAGCACAACTTTTTCCCATTCTTTTTTACTTCACGAAAAGACCACGTGTCCTGAAATGAGTGCATCTATAGAGCTTTTTATAGAAAAAATATATATTTTTTTCAATTATTGCTTTTAAAAAAGGCTTTTAATAGTTTATTTTGAAAACTAAAGTAAAAAAGTTGTACCCAAGTGATAAACAGAGAAAAAAATATTATTAGAATATGAGGTTTTGAAATACTTCATAAGAAATGAAATTAGCTAATAAAAAAACTCATGAGATAAGCATTATTTTGTTAGAGTTGGGAAACTTGATGTTGGTTTGATACGTGTTATTTCTTTGATTGGTCGAAAGCATTCAAATATTATGATGAAAATAAAAAATTATATTTTAATTTATCATATGATTTTTTATTATTTGGATGTCTGTGATGAAAAATGAAGGATTATATGACTAGCTTATCATATGACATGTCAAAATATATGCATATACACCTATATATAATGGTGTTGATGGGTTCATGATTCATCTTGGTCTTTTTCTAAGTGTAATACTCAAGTGAGAGCTATTCAAATTTGACATTATCGTTGCCTTGTATAGTCAAAATTAGCAAGTTCTCTACTAGGGCCTTCGATAAGATACTTGAAACTAAAAAGTACTCAACCTGGTTTTCTCTTAAACAGTTCATAATGATCACACCATTAACTTCCTTTAAAGGATGACCTTGATAGTTATTAAGAGTCATCAGATCCCATAATGTTCTTTAGGTAATGACTCCTCCAAAATTTGATGCATAGCAACTTGTAGTTGAATCCACATCTCAAGTGGTTCGAATGAAAGGATGGCTACTTCTCCAATGGCCATATTTTTTTTTTTGAAGATCAACTAAGTTGGTAGCAAAAAAAAATCATGGCACTATATCATGATGGGCTTATGAAGAGAGAGGATAGAATGATATTCCTATTAGAGTTGACTTCGACATAATGAACGAACATGAGGCCTTCTTTTCTCAAAGCCAATACAAGAAGAAAACATGTCTCAAAAAAAGTTAGAGTGCTACTATGACTGAAGAGGAAGAGGATCCAAAGAAGCCAAATGTACCTATTTTGGAAGCAATTGTCCGGACAAAATGGGATACAAATGAAAATAGTGTTTTTATTGTCTACATTGCAAGTTACCATTTATTTAGGTAATTTATTTATCAAAGAGTATTATTAATCATTTGTAGCATAAAAAAAATTATCCATTTGTTAAATCAAATGTCCAAAGCCAAAATGTCAAACTCTTTACTCGTTGTAAGTGGTTGAGTAATGTCACACCTCATTTTACTTTTTCAAGTATAAACCCATATTTTCAATTTATGTCAGTTAAAATAACTTTTGTTCTCAAAAAAAATTATATTTTAAAATAATAGCCGTGTATATATAACCAGAATCATTCTCATTGCTGTTATTGTAAAACTATTTATATATATGCCATTTTACCTTGATGCTTGCTAGAGGATGTTTCTTGTCCAATGGTTTTAACCTTAACATATTGCATTATGATCACTACCTACTTGCTTTAGTCTTGGATATTATGAGGCAACAAATTTTTACTTAGTTTATCTTAAAACTACGTTGCATCATGGTCATAACCTGAATTTATTATGTTAATGAATTAATCATCTTTGGTCATCATTCATAAATCAAAGTAGATTATTTTCTAAAACTCATTTTTACAACTTAAAATTATGATTTTACATATATAAAACAAATATTTTTCTCCTTTTTCTTATGTGATTATTGATCCTTACAGTCCTCAATCTTGAAGTGTAAACTACTCGATTTAATATTAATTAAAGGTATTAATATACTCCAGAATACCTAATTATTGAGTTAATAAAGTAAGAAACAAAAACCTTGAGGTCACCATGTAAAACAGAGATGATGAAACACATTACAAATTAAAATATTAAATTCAATTAAATAATTGTATGAATAATTTTGCTTATTTCTTAAATCTATTATTCAAAAATAAAAGTTGAAATAGCTTTTTTATACAATATCTATCATACATACGAAACACCTCATAGAGTTCTCAAAAGAAAGAATCTCCTCACATAAAGGATATGATGTTATAACTTCTAGGAATACTAAACTCTATAAATATCTCATTCTTAATCTATAATATAAGTATGTATAAGTATAATATATATAAAGAATAAACTATTAGATTTAAGTAGAAAAGTAGTGTGAAATCGTGATGTATACAAATAAATATAAAGCAGTAAATAAGAATGCATGATAAAAAATATTAAATATGTCGAATATTTGCATATGAGCTTGTATGTTCTATAATCAAGTATGTATTAATTATCATATAACACTAATATTATATAGTAGTAATATTATCTCTTTCTTTTCTTATTTTTAATTTTTATTTTTTTTCATATTTTTATTTTTATTGTTTTCTTTCTTTATTAAGGCATTTTTTTATATGACTACTATCCTTACTTCATAAGATTCTATATTATGTTATCTATGTGGTATGACTCATATCACATGACCTCTATCGATAATTGGCCAAGCCATCAAAGTATATTTCCTACCACCACTGATCTTCACTGAAATACTAATAGAAATAGGTCTTTACTCTTTGTTACCTAGTATTGAAGTGCTCACAACAACAAAAATGAGGTCAAATATCAATTCTAACATGGAATCACCCTTTAACATTGTTATGTATAAAGTACTAACGATAGTGAGATCTTTGTCTATTACGCCACTCATTTAAGTACCAGTAATAACAAGAGATAAAGTCATAGATAAATCATATTGATCAATTATAAGATAAAGTCATAGATAAAATTTTATCTTCTAATTTTCAAATTTCAATTATTCCCCTCATTTTAAGTGCCAATAATTAAAAGAGATAAAGTCATAGATAAAGTCATAATGATCAATTATGAGATGAAGTCATAGATAAAATTTTATCTTCTAATTTTCACATTTCTCATGATGATATATATCATTTAGCTTATCTGGTCAATCATTATCTTTCATTTTTTTATTCTATATCTTTCTTATTTTGTGTTCTAAAACACATAACACATATATAAAATTGTAAATAATAAAATGTAGGTGGGGTAGAATATTAATTTTTATGATTATGATTTTTTTGGCTTCTTATGACCATTTTGTGTGGTGCTAGAAGTGTATGTCAATGATAATTATTTTTTCAAAATAAATATGATACAAATAATTGAATAGAAGAAATGTTTTTTAATACACATGCATTTCATATGATGGCACATCCAGTATTCCCTAATCTTATCAATTATAATTTAATAATGATGTTTTTAATACACTTATCAAATTTGATGAGAGTCAATTAAGGTTTAAGTCTATAAAAGAAAAGATGTTTGAAAGATCAATGTGTGAAGCTTGTTACAAAGTTGAGTAGTGTTGTTAAGAACCACAAAGAAGGAGGGAGTCAAGGAGGTTGTCAAGTAAGGCATCATTACTATGCTATGATTTTTGTGAGCAAAGAAGATAGAGTGAAGGTGAAGCTCTTTTATAGGGAGAAAACTATAAGAATGATGAACCATAGGGAAAACTTTGTTGTAGCTTGAGGAGAAGATCAAAATCAAGAAGATGAGAAGAAGAGAGACTATCACAGTAAAATAGCGAAGGAAATTGAGTAGCAGTTATCAAAGAAAAGATAGACATTTAAATTGATTCTTTTTTAAATTTAATTTAGTTTTACATAAATAAAAAATATGATTATGTTATAAGTTAAGTAAGAACTAGATTTAATTTAGATGTGGTATGGAGTGAATCAATGCTAATTTGAATTGAACCCAAGACATATAGAATGGGAGTTCTTAGCTTATTAATATGTATTATTCAAATAATTTTGTCTACACCATATGGAACGATCAACTCAATCTCGAAAGGAAAGTTATGATGAAACATGGTATAAGATAATCACATTAGAAAAATTTTGGGGTCATAATAGTCAGAGAAGAATTTAAGTTATTGGTTGAGGTGTCGAGTTCATCGCATTAGAACAATATATGTGTCATATTAGAATAATGTGTTGAGTTGTGAGGTTCATCATATGAAGGCAGTTGTAAATACCAACATAAATCACATAATGTCTTATGGGATCAATAACATTATTAATCAAAGCTAAATTTTTAAAATAAAAAATCTATTAATTATAAGAAACGAGATTGTAAAAGAATATTGTAGAAAGTCTTAAATGAAACATTATATAGTGTGACTAAGTTGATCGTGCTGAACAATTATTTAAAGCTACAGATAAATGATTAAGTCTTAAGAGAGAAGAGGCTATTTTAGAGTTGTACATCATGTGTCATTATAAGGTATGATATTTGGTGGTAGATTAACAATGGGAAAATATGAGCTGACGAAGAAGATTGTATTATGTAAAGTAAGAAATAGTGAATTGATCATACTTTATGATGGGAGTATCATAAAAGTATGAATGATTGACAAGGTAACAAAATTAAGAGAGAATAAAAATCATACATTACAATGTTAGGGATCATAATATATGTTTAGAAATGATATAAATAACAAAATACTAGTTTTGGAACTAATACAATCTGATATAATTCAAAATGCTTATTTTTGATACAACATATGGTATAATGAGAGAATTACATAAGTACGATCTAAGGCAATAACTTAAAGGCTTATAAGAAATTAATCTGATTTAAATTTTTAAATAAACATTCCACATATATGACATATGTTGAGCATTAAATATACATGATAATGTAAAAAATCAAGAAAAGATTTAGATTAAAAAAAGAAGTTAACCTTTATATTTAGATAAATAAATTTGATAATTACGATATAAAAATATTAATAAATTTGTTTATAATTTTTTTATAAAGTGATAAATTTTTTGATGTTATTTTCTTTTAATAAACTTTATGAGCATTAGAATATTTTCTTATTTTATTTTTTATGAATTATGGATAACATATAAACTTAGTAATTATGATGTAAATATGCTGATAAATTATTTTTATATTATTTATAAAATCACATTATTTTTGTGTTATCTTTTTATAAATTTCGTAGATATTATAAAATTTTTGTACAAATGTAATTATTATGTAATTATTTTCTTGGGTTATCATTATTTATCTAGTATTTAATTCACAAGTTATTAATTTATGGTATTATATAATAAGGATATTGACTTGCAATATAATATAAAATTTTATAAGTTAATAAATAAAAAATAATTTGGTATATATATATTTGGTATGCTTGATTATCAATTAAGAAAATAAAATTATTGATATACCTCTAAATATATTTTCATCAAATAATCTTATGCCATATTATAACCTCACACACCACAAATATATATGATAGAAGATGAGAATAGCTCATCTATAATTATACAAATTCTATTAGACATGATATAATAAGAGGACAACCCAAGGAAAGAATATCACTTTCCATATCTATAGTGTTCTACTATATATTATATAGAGCAAGAATTGCTTATATACATCTACATAGTTTATTATACCTAAATAAGGTGAGAAAAGCCTAGGATAAGGATAGCTTATTTATGTTTACACATTTTACTATATCTGATATATAACAAGGATAACTCATCTATACTTATATAGATCTATTATAATGATAAAGGGTGAGTATAACCCATCAGGGTGAGAATACTTTATTGTAAGAGATGAGTAATGAATGCCAAAATTAAAAAATATCATAAAATAAGATGAGTATAATCATATAAGTATGATCAAGTTAATAGTAAAGTTGTATGTGAATATCATTGATTATGACATAAACAAATGAGTATTAAAAGGTAGCAAACAAGTATGATTATGAAATTGTATAAGGTTAATTAGTAGAATAAATAATAGACAAAGTTGAATATCATAATTTGTGTGATACGAAATGAATAGATTGTATAGCACGACACCACATAACTGAAAGCATATCAATCCTAAAATAGCAAACGACTAAATAAATCATCATGGAGAGAGGATAATTGATGAGAAACCATTAGAGTTATGAAGGCATGGAGGTGAGAATAAACTTAAATGAAAGAACATAGCTGTTGGAGAAAGTGGAACTGATGAGAATGTAAAGGAACATTGGCTACGTATAATAAAAATGTGAGGACAAGCTTGGACAAAAATTTGTAAGAAAAATCAAAGAGATTAGCTCAACCAAGTGCATTAGACTGAAGAAAAAAGTCAAAGAAAGCACTACCAAGAGCTAGAGGATCTAATCATAGGTATTGTAGCACCTAAGAGATGAAAGTGAATTGGTGCTAAATTTTGATTCTTCACGATACTATTACATAGAAATTAAAAGGTAAAAAATCTCACATTATGTGCATATATTTTGATTTAATGTGTATTATAGACTTTAGGTTTTATTCATTTGAGAAATAACTTGTTGATGATGCTTGTATAAATAACTTGCATATAAGTGAATATGTTTGATGTATGTTAGAAGACAAGAGTTCTCTTAAATGATGATATAAAATGGTAAATTGAGATTGTTGTGTAGATAAGCTTATTGGTTGCATTTTTTATCAAAAGTAATAACTTCATAGTTAAAAAATTTAATCATTCAACTTGAGTTTGATATTTTGTTCATTTATTTGTTATGTTGTCAATGTGCTTATGGATTCCTTATTATTTAAATTGAAATGAAATTGATACCTTAATTGAATAAAAAGAATAATTGAGAAATAGAATGAAGAATATTAAAATTATGTTGATGCTTGTTAGAAGTGTAAAACCCTTAAGAGATGGTTTAAAAGAAAATTATTGATGATGATCGATTCTTTATAAAAAGCAATTTTTTCCCAACAAGTTTATTTTCATATATTACTTGAGTATGAAATATTGTATTGCTTTATTTATTTACATATTATGTGACAAGTTTTGCAAAAAGGGAAAAGATAAGAAAAATATTATTGTGATAATGATCACAAAATAAGAAAACAAAAGAAAGAAAATATTACTTGTGATAATAGACACAAAAAAAAATTAAAAATAAAAATGAAAAATAAAAAAGAAAAATTTTGGTAAAAAAGGATAGCGTTAAAATGATGAAAAAGCTAATTGTTATCCTAACTAGTGACAACTACTTTAGAATGATAGTTCTAAAAATGAGCCAAATGCTCCTTCATTTGTTTTAATTATATTTTGAATGATGTGTTTCAAAATATGTCTAATTTGTTTATAAAATGGCTTATTTTTAAGCCAAACCTTAAATGGATGTAAAAGATGACAATAATTAAAAGTAACATGCTAACGCATAGAAATAACAAAAGTTAAAAATGCTGAAGGTGCTAAAAGTTTTTGTTTTGTAATTGATTTTATTTTTGTAGATCATACATGTGCTCACATGCTCTTTTAATATATTATATTGTTTACAATTGACCTTGAAATTTGCTACCCAAATATTACTTATTTTATGTATATGTACATATATTGGCACTAAGCGAGTGACAGTTGGCTCAATCTTTTTTTGACTGAACACATTTAGATCAAAATGTTAAACACCATGGGAATATCGAGAAAAAGTGAGATCTAAAATGTAATGATTTGAAAGATATTACATTGTCATAGAAGTGTTGTTATGGGTTTACTAGGATTTTTTGATCAAAACGACATGCATTATAGTCTCTTTAAGTAGTGATGGATGAAATTTGTGATTTTAAAAGAAAGTGTGAAAACTTGTAATTTCTAGAATTGCATGGATTGTTGGTTTTATTCACTTTTGCAATTCATTTAAAATGATTCCTTTAAATTGTTTGAATTTTTTTTGTTACTCTATTTTCAAAGATTTAAAAAGAGTGAAAATCTTTCATGGTTTCAAAATGAGTAAAAGAAATAATTAAAGAAAATTAATACTACCCAAATCTGAAAAAGGTTGAGTGAAAAAAAAGGGTCATCACAATGAGTCCTATTTTTGTACTTCTTATTTTATTTCTACTCCACTTATTATTGTATGAACTTGAACAATAAAATAGAATAAAGTATTTTATTTATTTTAATTAGAATTTGAAACTAAATCATGTAATTGGAATTAAGACAAAAAATAGTTTGAACATATTGATGACACTAAAGTAGTCATCTCAACTTTGGGAAGGACATGGATCATATTTTTATTTGAATGAAGGAAGTGGTATAGAACAAATAAAAAAGAGGTAAAACCTATTTTATTATAAGAAACACATGGATCAAAGTATATGATGCATCTTGGGATAACAAAAATGTATCATGATAACAAAATGGTATCATATACAACATTGTTTTGAATAAATATTAGGTTTGCTGGTGAAATTTGTATCGCAAGATCCCCATATCATTCTTCTTTCAATATTTTAACTTTTAGTCCTACGTAATGAAAAACATTACATGACTTATATATAAACTCTATATGTAACGAGGCTTAGGTTATGTTTAGCCAATTTTGAATAACATAATGAGTTTTAGAATTAGTCATTTGATACAAATCTATTGATGAGTTAAATTCAACTTGGTGAACTTTGAATTAGCTCTTAAGAGGGTGAAAATTATGACACAAATGGAGAGTTTTTGTTATTATCAAATTTCATTGTAGTTCATCCTTTGATAATATTTTTTCTATTTTTTCAAATTTTCTCCAATCTATTAATCCTCATGAGTTTTGTTTAATAGTTTCTACTTTAAATTTGGCTGCCCCTCACTTCTAAACCCTAAATTGCCAACTCTTAATACAATTTCTCACTTCTAGGACTACTTTGTTGGCTAACTTTCTCACATACCCTACCACATCACTACCCTCAGCTCACCTGGTGACATCGACAACCTTTCCCAATGTTGTCCAAATCAACTAACAGTTGCCTCCTACTTTCTAATTGCCTAACCATGATTGGCCTTCATCGATTTTGTCCCTCTAATACTAACGCCTCTAGTCTTCACGTATTCTACCTTCACCCACACTACTCATCCTGAGAACTACAAACATCACCCACCACTTCTTCGTTTCGCAACTCTTGATGCTAGCAACCTCTTTGTGTCGTCAAGGCCTTCCAACAATTAGATCTTGCCATGAATTGCCTTATTTCAGATCTTCAACACAATGTTTGGGGATCAACCTTATATAAGTTTGAATGCTTGATAATTACTAAACTTTATGAAGCTTTATGTGATGTTAGTCTCACTTAACCACTCATGTTCAGCCAAAACTTTGCTATTCTATGGCACTTTTTTGTGAGATCACTTGTGTTTATCCCCATGTTCACTGATGTATGATCTTTTTCATTATTTCCATTCTATACATCTTATATAATTTTTAACAATTTAGTATTTTTTCATAAACATAAGTTGTGTGAAATCAAATTCTCCAATTTGTGTGAATGAATGTATGCATTGAAAAGGTTTTTAGATTAGTGGTAGTCCTATTCTTTTATTTCCTTTGAATCAATTACTATACTTTCATTCATGATGCTCTCTTTAATTATTAGTGTGATGTTTAATGTTAGTTTAGGCTTAATTGACTCTTTATATTCTGTGGTATTTAAAAAAACTCATATTACGAATCCTCTAGGTAATAGCAACTTGCACCAACATGCTTGCCAAATCCCAAGCACAATGTAGACTTGCAAGCTTAGCATCATACTCTACTTAGCCAAAAATGCAGTGCAAGAGAATGGATATATGGCCAAAGGGTCAACATGGCTTTGCTTACATGAACCTTCAATAGGAGAATTCCTGAGAAACTTAGAGAAATTGTCTGCAACAAGTTTCCTCTAATCTGATTAAGAAAAAACTTCTTTGTTAGGTCAAGGAGCTAATAGGCTTCAATAGTTGTCTCATAGCTAGATCAAGCTTATTAATTGATCTAACTTGATGGTAGGTGCCTTGGACTAAAATCTTGCATAAGGCTCTTGCTGAGCTTCCAAAAGATTTGATAAGCTATGAAGAATGGCCAAGGTTGTTTCATTAGTTAAAGCTGGTAGAGTCAGGCAAACTTATCTAAGCATGAAGCCTAGTTAGAATCAGCTTTACATTTTCATTTTTTGTGTCTAAAGGGATGGGAATGGGTGGAGGTGAAGGGAGTGCATTACTTGTTTTTCATGGTTGTTCATTTGGGGTAGAAGGGAATAGGACATTGTAGTGGTGTCCACACAATCAAATTGTTCTGGGCCATCTCGAGGAGCAGGAAGATCTCTTATTCAATCTCTTCATAAGGGGGAGCAACCTTATTCGACTTGAGGATTGACTGAAAGCTCATGGGATGCACCATAATAATGTGTCCTTTACATAGATGCCTTCTTGTCCCAATAACTTAAAATATGTGGGTTGACATTTCCAAATCCAAATGTAAACTGAGCTGGATGGACAGTGATTGAGAATCTATAATCTATTAGCTTGGTGCATTGTAGCGATTTGATATCAAAAATTTAGATGGCAAATGCAAAGACAAGTCGAAGACATTAAACTCCAATGGTAGGGTTCAATAGTTAGAACAACACAAGGGCAACCCTTTGGATTAAGAAGCCATCTGAGCAAGTTAAGGAGGCCTCTAAGTCACTTCCTCTCGTTGGCACCCAACTAGTAATGATCTAAAGCCTATCGAACGGCAATGGCTCCTTTTGAATAGAAGTGGAGCACTAGAAAGCTCTTATTTAAAAGCATTTATGTTTTAAAATAATTTAATTATTTGATTTGAATATTATTTAAAAGCATTTAAATATTATTCAAATTAAGATTTGTATTCTTATTGATATTGGTCAAGTGTCATAGATGTATTTAAAATTGAGAATGTAACCTCTTCATTACATTTCTCAAAAAACATTCTAAACAAATAATATGATGTTTGTCGAAACTTTATTAGGTAATGACTAAATAATTCAATTTAAACTAGAATAAATGTGTCACAAAATGAAGAATAAATAAACTATTAGATTAAAAATATATCTAATGAACAATATAAAGTGAGATTCCCATCATTAAAAAGAGGTCAACAATAAAGCAAATTTAATCTAATTTTTCAAACTAAAGTTTAATTCAAAAAATCACTGTTGCATAGATAACAATTTTTACATTACCTGTGTAGAATAGTTTTGACACCACAAATTGAAAACAAGAATAATAAAATTTCATTTAAAAAACTTCTAATATTTTCCACAAACATTTAGTTATCATTATTAATTTAATCATAAAAGATGTTTCATAAGTACTTGTTAGTTTACAATAGATTATCATCAACCCAATTTGACTCAATTCTAATCTAAGATCATTATAAAAATGTTCATTTCAAACTTTGAACTTCGCTTGAGTAGTAAATGTGTTTTTTAAATTCTTTATGCTTAAAGTAAACCCACAAGAAGGGGGGTGAATTGTGGTAAATAAAATTTTGAGATTTTCTTTCAATTTTTGGTGTAAATTAAACTTAAATCTTTTAAGCAAGAACAAGAAAGAGTAGTAAAGTAGTACACAAAAGATTTTTAAGGTGGTTCGACTCAAAATTGAGCTTACATGCACCAACTGGTGTTGCGAAAAAACCATTAAAATCATCAAATTACAAGCAAGGTTTTTCTTACAGCTCATCTCAAACCTACTTGGGATTTTGCCTTCGACTAATCCCGAATCTACTTGTATTTTTTTCGAGCTCAAGTCAAACCTCGGGCTTTTGCATAATTGTCGCCGATGCCCTTACCCCAAGGAAACAAATACAAAAATTGGCAACAAAGTATAAACTTAAGACAATTTAAAAGATGTATGAGACACACCCAATATAATAAAAATTCCAAGAAAAAACTAAAAAGAGGGAGAAATAGAAATAGAAAATAGTTGAAGCAAAATATCTAATTTCAGGTTTCTTCTTGTAACTTTCGCTTTTTGAGTTTATAAGCACCATATGAACTTGAAATAGCTCGAAATTATGATTTGAAAGCTTTGAGACCTAGCAATGGTAACATCTTGGAGTTCTTCATCCTTTCCTATTTAGAGGGCTTAAATTTCAGCTCTAAATCCACTCCCAATGACTCTAAAATGAACTACACGTCTCGGTAATGGACACATAGTAGTCATCGCTGAATTTGAATCCTAAAATTGTTGTTTTTGATTGAATACCGATTTTATCGTTCGAGATCAATCTTGGACGATGGGTCAAAGTGGCCCTGATTTGGACCAGCATGTATTAGAATAATGTATCCATAACTTTTTGAATTAGAAACCTACTACAACTGTTTCGTGTTCTGCATCGTCTCGCAAATCTACCTCATGTTTGAAGCCCTTGCTTGACATTTTACTATTTACTTGTATTTTACAAGGCTTATCCTAAGCCGTCAGACTACATCTGCCCTTCTGCCTTCTTTGAAAATCAGATGGGAATTTAATCCCATATTGCCCAAATTATGTTGTCATTGCTCTCCATAAGGATTCCAATTCGCATGTCTCTTAAGCCGTTTGGGGTTGGCTCCCCCTTCCTCGACAAAGATTTGATCACTTGGTCCTGCTCGACTTGATTTTGCACTATTCTGTTCAGTTTTCTGTACTGGCTGATTTTGTGTGATTTTGTTTTGCTTTCCATGCGGCCTTCTTCCTTCTCCTTCGGGCTATGCTCGCCCCTTACGTGTCTATCAAATTATTTTTATTTTATATTTTTAAATCCATAAAGCCTGGACGGACCAGCAGTCGAGTCGGGTTGACCTGCCTAAATCCTACAATAAAAATAACCAATACTAAAGTGGTTTTATAGTGTTTTGTGAGAATTTTTGTGCCAAAATTTTTAACATAAGTGTACTAAAATAATTTTATATTATGATAGTGTTACAAGTGCCCTAAGTGAATATAACAAGAAATTGATGAAAAATAATTTCTAAATAATTTTTTAAAATCAAATACCAATGTCTATACTTTTCATCAATAATGCTTGACCCAAAAATCAAAATTCAATAGTTATTAAACTTATAACATTTTCAAAAATTAATACTACTAGTGTGCCACATCATCTCAAAATTTGGACATATCAAATTCAAGAAAAATAAAGAGAAATTCAAATATAAAAAATTTTAGTGAATCTCTTTAATTTCCTTGAAACTTGCCATGACTCCAAAAGCCTTGAAGATCACTATTTTAGAGATTTAAAGTTCAATGCTTAACTTAATTGAATTTTATCACCCTTAAAGTAAACCCATATGAGATATTTATAAACATTTATGCTTGACTCATCAAATATAAGGGTGTAATAGAGGATAAGTTTAAGATGACAATTTGTTTAGATGGTTTAGAAAAGTTAAATACATCACATAATATTTGAATAGAAGTGGCTAATTATAGAAACTCTATATTTTGACAGAGGAGAAGAAAAAAATATATGGTACTAAAAAGGACTCATGGTGCTACAATCTTAATGAAGATGTATTAAGTACATAGAGTGTAATAGTATCAAAACGTTTTATATAGTAGACATCATTTGGCGGGTTATTGACTATTCTTTGTATTAAAGCTGATTAATTATTAGTTTTTATGTGATAAGGTAATTTATTATTGAAGTTGTACAAGTGTATGTATGATTGTATTTTTAATGGTTATTTAATATTTTTTATTTATAAAGTATATGAATATGTATGAAAATTCCTTTTACTTATCTTTCATGCTAGTGAATGCATATACTTGATGCAAACAATGTTCACAAACACTAGGACTTAGCTACGTTTCAGGGGTTGTGTGCCATTGTAGGTATTGCCCCTACGCATCTTAAAAATTATAAAATTTCTTTTTTTTTCCTTCACTTTATAATTATTGTGCTCATACTTTATTTTTCCATTTAAAATTAAATGATAATTTTATTTTCGTATATGGTTGTTTCTTTCTAAGAATGCTTTATCCTTATTTTTTTATCAAATGTTGTCCCATTTAAACAACATATTTTGACAACACTTTTCAACAATGCATTTCTAATGTAATAGATATACTTAGTAGATGATTTAAATGTGTTTGGCATAAACTATGTTTTTTTTTGTTAGGATAATAGTTATTAGATTTTTGTTATTATAAATAGAAGCTAAAAATAGTTTGATCATACTGAACTAGTGATCTTCATAGATTGGATTAACATTTATTGTATGTGATTACCTCGTTTCGTGCTTCTCTAGGCTTTGTGAAGGAAAGTTAAAATTTAATTAATGTTATGTACATAATCTAAGAGCCATTTGGTACCTATTTTGAAAGTTGAGATTATTTTTTCTCTTCCTCTTGTGGGTTAATCAATACACTTGACTTATGCAAATGCAACACCAAACAAATAGTATTATATGTGCATGCAATTCATCATTTCCCTTCCTTTATGCAGTGGGGTTATGTTGTCATCACAACTCCTAATGGAATATTGGACCATGAGGAAGCTATGAGGCAAAATGTTGGTGGACAAGTTCTTGGCTTTTTCCACAAAGAGTTGGTTTTTCTTGTGTGTGTTAATGGCCATCAGGAAGGTAAAATGTAGCAATGATGTCATGCTTCATTCAGGTCGTTGTGTTCTACTTATAAATGAAATGCATGAACTAATTCTTGATTTATTCATCAAAACTGTGTAACACAAAAAAGTTGCATTTTATGTTATTATTATCATTGGTGTGAGATTAATTATTATGTATATGCCGTATAAGAAAGGTAATGTATTTAAATAAAGCAGTTTTACCTGTGAATATTTTGAATAGAAGTGGAGTACAAGAAAGTGCTAATTTAAAAGCATTTACATTTTAAAATAATTTAATTATTCAATTTGAATACTATTTAAAAATATTTAAATATTATTCAAATTAAAATTTGTATTCTTATTGATATTGATTAGGTGCCATATTTGTACTTAAAAAACGACAATGTAACATCTTCATTGCATTTTTCAAAAAACATTCTAAATAAATATTATGATTTTTTTTAAACTTTCTCAAGTAATAACTAAATAATTTAATTTAAACTAAAACAAATGTGTCGCACAATCAAGAATAAATGAACTTTTAGATTTAAAAAATATCTATTGAACAATATAAAATAAGATTATCATCAATAAAAGAATTCAAGAGTAATTTTAACACCACACTAAAATAAATATATCTAGTGAACAATACCTATGTAGAATAATTTTAAGCCCACACTTTGAAAACAACAAAAGCCAAATTTTATTTAAAAAAATACTATTATTTTTCACAAAAAGTCAATTATCATTATATAATTTAATGATAAAAGATATTCCATAAGTACTTGTTTGTTTACAATAGATATTGTGTGGATTTAGTAAATCTAAAAAATAGAAACTAAAATAAGTTAAATCAATCATCACATATTTTATTAGTAAAACTTAATAATAAAAAGCTAAACGAGATATTATTAGTATTAAAAGATAAAAATAGCAAATTGATATCTTGTAAAAACAATAACTAATAATCAATATCATATCATAGAATATAAAACTAAAAAAAATTCATTAAAGTTAAGAGGATTTTTTTACAAAAATTTCTTGATATTTAAATATCATAATATATAATATATATATATTAAGATCTTTTTTTAATAATTAATATGGGACAATTCATTTCTAAATTCATAGAGACTTGTTAACAAAAATAATAATATTGCTTTTTCAATTCACTCATCTCCCTCATCAAGTGTTATATTATGTTGAAGGCTTTGGTGCTCTTTCATTTCTCATGGATCCTCTTCTTCAAAAGATGATCCATTATTATAAATGCTAATGAAATTTAATGATTCATAATATAAATTTTTTTTATGCAACCTAACAATTTCTTTCAGATCAAGTGATTAAGAGCTGTACAATCTAGCACAAGAACCAACTTTCATTCTTCTTTGTAGCATAAAAAGGATTAGACAAACTCTTAAGTAACAAGGCTTTTATTATATATTTTGTAATTAGTAGGATTGATAAAATATAATTAATTATTTGCACAAAATATTTATTCACCTTCCTTTTAATTTGAGGCACAACAACAAAAGTTTCCCATTATTTGAGTGGTAGTAGTTATTTAAAATAATTGATTTTCCCAATTACACATTTTATGATAGCCTAAGTCATATGTTTATTTCTTTGACATATCATACCATTTAGAGGCACAATCTTAATAAAAACATATTAATTATTGTAGTGTTATTATAGTATGCATTGATGAATAATCTTTATCATTCATCATGACAATAATTTTATATGTTTTCTCACATTAATTCTTACAACTAATATTCATTTTAAATTTTGTAATAACATGGTATTCACATTCTTAGAATTTATTGGAGATTCGTGAAGAAACATATTACTATCATATGAACTCTAATCTTTGTAGTTAAACTTAAAATTAATATATCAAAATAAACTATAAAATATAAAAAAAATGAATTCAATGATTTAAGAAATTTTATGAGTAAAAGAATATATTTTCTTAGAAAATGTGTGGTTATCCTACAATCTATATTTTTTTCTTAAACTTTTTCAACACCATTTATGAGCTACTAAGGAAGATATTCTTTTTTTAATTTTTTTATTTTGAATCAACAAAAATGTCTTTTTTATGCAAATAAAATATGTCTATCCAACAAACCACGATATGATTTTGGATTCAAATTTGCGGTGAGATTTCAGAGGGCTAAACAATTTGGAAATCTTCTTCCACAATAATCACTAACCCTCCTCTCTCTCCACGACTTGGAATGGAGGGCTTCTATTTCCCAGCGACTATCCCTCCAAAGAGTTCCAGCCTTCAACAGCTGTAAGGCATGGAATCTGGTTAGTGTACAACGAAACTCGTGAGGTCCAAGTTCACTTCGCGGACGGCAGCCCAGGTTGTTGCCAACATCTGATCCTTCACTAAATCTGAGAGGCAGTTCTCCACGGATCCTTCTCAGATTTCTTTGTCGACATCCCCATCTAAGGGGGATCATGCTTCGATTATTTAACACGAATGGGCAAACGAGTAAATCTCCGCCAAAACGGTGTTCCCAACCTTTCGTCATTGAAGCCTTCCCTTGTTGTTTGGCTTCATCCCAGATTAGTGCATCTTTCTCTCTAGAGATATAGTGTAGTGATACATTTTCTCGATTTAGGTTTTGGAGGTGTGATTGCCTATAAGCTTTCCCTTTACTGGTTAGTCGTTTTTCTTTAGGGATAATTTTGATTGAATCGACTTGAAGAAGTTGTTGAATAATGCGTTCATAGTATTTTAGAGAGAGAGGTTTTGAGTATGCATTGGTCTCAGGCAATTTTTTTAAGCATTTCATTGATTTTTTGCTGTGTATATCGATGCAAGGAATCAGTGGAAGATAATTTCCATAGGATTAAACAGCGGCATCGTAAGGACCAGAATGGAAAAATTGGTTATGAAGATGATGCTTTCATTGGCAGATAGCTAATCAAAAGAAAGATGAGCTGGTGCACGATGCATAATTAGTTTAATCTTTGTATAGAATTGTTGTTAAAAAGGATATAATTTTTTTGTTTATCCCCCTTTACCATGGTACTCTAAGGGAGGAGGGCACCTTGATCTACGTCGTAAGCTGCTATGTAGCTGTGAGAAGATCTTGAAAGGTGTTTAAGGGTTTTAAATTACTGCGAAGGAAATATTGGCTATGTATTTAATATGGATTTGGTAGAGCAGTTGTTCTTAAAAGCCTCTAAAAGTTGGGTAAGAGATCGTAGAGCTAGTTCTGATGGATTCTTGATGAGAGCAATAGTAGTTAATAATCTAAAAACCAGCAGGAGTCCATTGATGCTATGTTTTATGTATAATGTAGTACTAATTCTAGATATGTTTTGTAATTTTATAAAACATTTTTTGTATTATGAGTATTATTTTAAATATAATAGATATTTCATGCGGATTGATCTTAAAAAAATTGAAACTTCGTAAGAAGGGTGATGAAAATTTTACATAAATAATTAGAAAGTGGGAACACAGCTAATATTTATATTAACATTTTATGGAACATAGATCTAAAATGGTTGTTAGTTAGTCTCATTTTGTTTGGATTATCTATGATGAGATTAACTTCACAAGAAGATCTTATCAATAGAATCATTGAATTCATTTGATGTTTTCTACTAAAGTCATATATAAAATATATAATAATCAAATTTTTTTCACCATATAAGTTTGCATCGTGCTTCTTTGATCCATTGGTTTTTTGCATGAGAACAGTTTGTCAAAGTATGTGGTATTGACTCAAGAAGAGAGAACCAACCAAATTGTTATTGCATGTGCTAAAAGAGTATGACTGCAGGGAAGATGTACTTAGTTAACTTCGATAGAAAAATATGATTGTTGAATTTAAAGATCTCAAATCAATTCCAAAGATCATCAAAAATTATGGAGCACTGTTTGCGATACAGACTATACTACACATGATTAAATTATTGTTAATAATAAAATACTATACTTTAATAAAAAAATTTAGACTAAGTTAAATCTCAAATTTAATAATATTTTTTTAATCTTAATATAAACTATATTATTTGAAGTCATCTAGTTCATTGAGATTAAATATAAATATAAATATCATACTACAACAAAATTTGTATCCTGTAACGGCTTCATGATATTCTTTTTTTTCTTAATTATTTTGTAAAATTAAGATTTGAACTAAATTTAACTTGAATTTTCTAAACCAACATCAAATCAAAATATTTGATAGTTAGGTTATATCTATGACTATTATATGTAAAATTAACAATATTAAATCAACTAAATATTTGTCTTGAAGTTGACCAACATTCACCCGCCATGTAAACTTGAGATCATATAACAAGGAAAAAGAAATAAAAATAATTGGCGAAGAAGAGAACTCACTCGAAGACAGCTTATCGAAGAAGACATCTTGGCTTAAGGACAAAACTTTACTAACTTAAGTGGTTTGATTTGTGAAAGAGATGGTTTAAAGGGGTTACAGAAAATAAGAAAGATAAGGGAATGGATCAAGTTAACACTCAACAATCTTATTCAAACAATTTCTATAAAATAACTATATTTAGAGATAGTCATCCGTATGATTCGCATGTTCCTCCTACAAAATATGTCTTCAATTACAAATCCTTTCCCCAATATATGCCCATAATTTGGGTTTCTTGTTTTTGTTTTCATGAACAATGATCCAACTATATTATTGCTATATGATTGTAAAAATATAAGAACTTTAGTATATTCTATAATAACATTTATTTTTCATTCATTTATTAGCAAAATATTATCAAATAAGTCCCTAGTGCTACTTCTTTATTGAAATGAAAACTCTTAAAAGATTAGTTTTGTTTTTGACAATTATTCCTTGAAGTTACTTTATCCTTTTTAGCCTCAAAATATAAAAAATTCGCTAAATAACTTTTTATAATTCATTTTTATTATCACATAAAACGAGTTTGACAAAAAAAAAACTTTTCAAAAAAAAAATTTCAAAAGCCGGTCTTTATTTGTAAAAATCCTTATCAAATAAAAACTATTTGAAGAATTCATTATCAAGAGCGCTCAAACCTTAACGCAATTTTAAACTAATCTTTTGACATTAACCGACTAAACCCCCCTTTAATCCCTAACACCATATGCATTTATGTTATGGGTTGCATCTTGCTCATGCCATTTTCCTTACTCTTTCTTTCATTGTGCGTTGTCTTCCTCTCAATAATGGGGATGGAAGGCATGCAACAATTCTTCTCTTAGACTTTTACAACGTGAGAGCAAGGATAAGAACATGATTGACCAAGAGGGAAGAATGATATAAACCATTTTCACGATAGATTTATATCATAGATTTGCTTGCTTTGCGTTTTCCAAATTGCAATCAATGTTTCCTTGATTATCGTGCTTTTTTGTCCACTACATTTTGTTACTTGTTCGCCTTTATTCTTACATTGTATCAATTGAAGATTTCTATTGTTGTTGTAGGAATGCTATAATACTAATTTGAGAGTGTTTTGAAAGAGTTTGGAGGACATTTGCTTTACACACATTGGTTTGGAGGACATTTTACTTGTTGATTTGAAGGGCTGATTATTGGGGTTTAATGATCTTAATCTACATACATCTATTATAGAGATTTAGAAAGTTTTGGAGTACACTTACATTAATTATTTTTTCCTTCTATAGCATAACCATTATATGTTCAAAAGTTTAGAGACATTCCTTCATGCAATATTGTATGCGAAACTTTTGTTAACATTATATTAATTTGTATTGTAGTATTTTGATATTTCATATACTACATGCTTATTTTTTATCTATTGTATGATACTTATATAACCCTTACAATAATGATTCCATGAGGTTTTAATGTACCTTTGAGTAATTTTTTTTCTTAAATACTAATCAAGATAAAGAAATGAAGCTTTATGAAACTTAAAAATTGTATGAGCTTAGGTACTTATACATCATTATCCATACATTGCATTAACGTGTTTGTGATATAAACTATTTAAAATCATAGTTTTGAATATGATGGTTTATTATTAGTGATATAATATGATTAACATGATTTCTAACAAATTGTGTGTGCTATTATCTAACTTTTCGACAATACATTTGTGTATATTACATTCATTGATGTTTAATATAACTTTCTTATGATGATTAATTTTTTAGAGTTTATTATAATTGTAAACATGTATTATATTTATATAGTTTATAATTAAAGATAAATATATTATTCAAGGTATCAATATTAGCTTTTAACTATAACTTTGCACTTCTTTTTTTATAGAAATATCATGTATATTTTTTTTGTAAGCCTCTTCAAACCTAACTTAGTTCTCCTTCTATTTTTTTTCTCAAACCTAGCCTTGTCATCACTTTACTTCATCCTTATACCCTTAGGCTATTATCGTTGTCACTACTTTCAACAATTCAAGCTAATTCCTGCCAAACTAATCTTATTATGTCTTTTAATGTTAAGATGATTATTTTTAATCTTCTAAGCTCATCCCAAACTATAGCTATTATACATTCTCATATTACGTACACTTATTGATCAAATGCCAGATAATGAACGTTATTTTGAGCCTTATCTTTCACCTTCTTATATGCACAAAGATATTACTGAAGATGTTCTTTCTTTTTTTGCTAATGATATATTAAAACTTATGAGCTATCTATCCCTAAAAAGAGCTATATTCTATTGCTTATCTTGAGCTTACACATGTTATCCTTATAGATGAGATCATAATTATATTTTATTGAACCATGTCTCGTTTATTTTATAAATGTATCTATATTATTAATATGTTTGACAACCTTTTCTTTGAATTTAAGTCATACAAATACGGAGCTTTTTTGTAATACAACAAGAAATTGATATTATCAAAATTTAGTTAGAGTAAATAAAATAGTATAAAAATCTTATTTTATTATAATTTTGGATCAACATTGGGCTAATACACTATATTAATTTATAAGTTTAGTTATGGGTTAGGACTAGTCCAAGATTTTAATTCTTCATAATTTATGTTATTAAAAAAGGCTACTATAAAAAAAATAAAATATTTCTTTTCCTACAATCTTATTCAACAATAACTTTTTTTTGGCTCAACTAAAAGCTTAAAAAAGTAACATCTAACTTGTGGTTATATTCCCCATTTATGTTTACGATTCAATACCTTTCCATTTAAACAATATCAATAAGCAAAACTTAAAAAGTGTACAAAATATTTTATGTAAAATTATCCAAAAATTCTTATTCAAAATAATTTTTTTATATTTAAGTAAAATTAGATAAAACAAATGATGATTGAAGATTTTTTTCAAGCATATAACAAATTTAAATATCAGAAAAAAAAGTCAATGGTTTACTTAGACCATGCATTGGGAAAGGCCAAAGTTGGCATCATAATAAGGCTTCTCCTTATTTTCCTAAGAAAAACTTTAATCGCAGAGTTGCCTATGAAGTTTATTTTTGGGATCAGTTTAACATTTCAATTATTTTTTTTAATTTGTTCAATTAGTTTAATCGAATGATGGTGGCAAAATCTCCTTTTTCGTTTTACACATCGTTTAACGACAACACTGTCTAACGATCCGTTAACGGTCGTCTTTTTTTATTTCTTTTTCATTTATCTTATTTTATCAATTAAAAAACAAAGACTTGTATAATTCTAGCAAAGAAAACAAAATTTTAACAAATATTCAACATATTCATATAGTTAAAAAAAATTTATTTATATTTTTTTGAACTTAAAGTCATCCAAATTATGTTTTGTTATACCTTTTGACTTCTTTATATTTGACAGCTATATAAATTAAAATTTATGTAACATCTATTGTGTTTTACATGTGAGTTTATAATTTCTAGCAAATTGAAAAAATAATTTATATTATTAAATAACATTATATTATATTGTAAGATACTAGTTTTAGACCAACCGATATTTAATCGCAACTCAATTTTAGGTTTGTTTGGATCAAAGGTTAACGGTCAAAGTTGTACATAGTCACATAAAACTAAATTTAAAGATTTTTTATGATAAAATAAAACTGTTAGACATAAAGACTAACAATTATATAAATGATAATTTCTTTGTTTTTAAAACCTAATTAAATTAAATCTCATGTGACACAAATTATCAAAACAATAGTCCAATTTTAGATACTAAAGAATTTTATAGTAACACTATAAAGTTTATTTAAAATCTACATGACTCACATAATTATATTTACATAATCAAATTATAAACTCATCATTTTCTATAAGGATTAACTAAATATCCCTCTAACAAAAGACAACTCCTTTTCCACCCTCCTCAGTTACCCTAAAGCTTCAGCATCCATCACTTCAGCAACTCTTCTTCCTCCATATATGCAACAATCTTTTTCCTATCCATCACTTCAGTAACTCTTCTTCTTCCATATATGCAGTAGTCTTTATCCTGTCATCACTACTCTTCCCTCTTCTCTTTCCCTCTACCATTTCTCCAAAAATCCTACATACAAAGGGGAAGCTCTACCTTTGGGCTCATCTATGACAGGGGAAGTCCATACGACGGAAGGAGAAGAGAGCACATCTCCATCCGTAAGGAAAGTAATGCCTATTGTATCTCCGATCTAGCTACAATGGGATTTAGTTGCGACTACGCATCTTCCATCCTTTTACGCGTAGGATAATAGTAGCATCTTAGTTTTTGACAAGGACGAGGAGCTGGACATCAATCGGAAAGCTCAATGGAGTGGGCTTGGAGAAATTTGCTAGCAAAAGACTTCTTTTTCCAGGGATTCCTCCTTTCTTTGATCATCACACTCCGAAGACTGCCTGTTTGCATTGCTTTAGATAGAATCTGAGCATACTCTAGCAAAGGAATATGCCAAGCAGTTGATGAGAGCGTCTTTGGTCATATCCGTAAGAAAGAATACCATCAATTAGACTATGAAGGTGGATTCTTCTTTCGTTATCCCCCTGTTTTGATTATTTTAGTCTTCTTTGACTGTTACAGTTTCTCTTTGTTAGTATTTGTTAGCATATTCTACACACGATTTACCTTTTTAGTTCGCATCAATCTGCTTCTTGTAAAAGATGGAACTACATTTCTCTTTATCTGATTTCTTTTACCCTTCTCAAAACTTTTTTTGGCTACTTTATGGTTGATTGAATGGATTTGGGATGCACATTAGCTCTCAGTAAGAACCATGCCATATGAGTTTATTGGGATCTATATGCCGAATACTTGGTCAAATGTCTCAATGCAACTAGTATTTATCTTCTTTCAATCGTTAATAATAAAGCGATTTCAATTGGTTTGTGTAGAACAGGAAGGCTAGGAAGACCCAATTGCTAGATGTTTCCTACCTATCTTTGGCTACCAAGATGAAGGAAACTGAATCCCCCTTATCTCTTGATCTATAGGAAAACCTTCTTCTTGAATGCTAGTTTTTTCACCTAATTACTACATTTGACTCGGTGCATTATATAGATATGCAATGCCAAGTATGTATTTGAGCCAAAGACTATTTAAAGGATGGATCTTTAGGTACTGAACACACTTGAATTGAGAATGCATTATGTGACACCTTTCTCCTTTATGGACTACTTTGTCCATAAGTTTTGTAATGGTAGTCCCCCAAAACAATCTGAAATCAACCATTGCGTGGACCTCTTTTTAAATACATGTAGAGGTTGGTTTGCTTTATTCCGTTGTTATGGAATCATTTGGAAATCAAAAGTGAGCTCTTGTAATCCTTTTATGTAAACATCAATGCAGAAAATAGTCTTATAGAATTCAAGCCTTCAGAGGTGGCTGCTGTTGTTTCACTTGCAGTGTTGGGTAATGCTAACGAACTATTAATAGACAACGTCTTGAACCATTGTGCCAACATGGAGAAGGTAAGCTACTGCATTCTGTACATTTCAAATGATATATGCTTTGGAATTCTGATTCTTTTGTTCAATGCAGGACAAAGTAATGAAATGCTACAAAATAATACAAGACATGTGGTAGGTGGAGATGAGGAGTTCTTTTGTTTCCAAGGCACCATAAACTCCAATAGGTGTTATGGATGTCACATGCCTAAGCTACACTAGTTCTAAATCCACGGCTTGTTCAGGGTTAAATTCTCAGAGTTGTGCAGTAGTAAAGAGGAGAAGGCAGAACAATCCTTCAGTATGAGCGTATAAGAGACGTGTTGTCTGCCATTTTCAAGTTATCCTAGTACTTGAGTGGTCTTTTTAGTTTTGTTGTAGAAGAGTGCTTTGTATACAAGGATATTCTTAAAGAAAACCATGGATGAAGCTCTGCAAAGAAGAAGATCGTTTAACTATAGCAAGAGTAGGAAATATTGAGGAACATGATTAGCAGTGACCATGAAAATGAAGTGGTGAAAAGAGGCACTCAAGAAAGCCGTAAGAGTCCATGTGATCCTAAGTTTCCAGACACAGATCTACTGACAACACTCGCTCCTTGTTTACATCTAGTCATATCACACCCAATGTAGGAAAATCAAGTGTAGGTGATGCTTATTGCACCGCTAGCACTTCCACTCTGGGTTTTGATTGCACAACCATACATAACATAGAAATCGCACTCGAAAAGGAGAACTGCGACAGTGGTCACAATATTTTTCCTTTTTCCATAAACAGTCAAAGAAAAGGGTTTCCACAAAGAAAAACAAGTTCTTCATCTTTTTGGTTTGAAGAAACTTTAGAGAAGGCCCCAAAAACAAAAGGAAAACGAGGCAGATAAGGATTCTTGGACCCGAGTGGAGCTCAAATCAAAACTGACACAAAAAAAACCATTTTATAAAAATAGAAAGTGGAACAGGAAACTCGTGATGAAGTTTCTGTTCTCACGAAGGGAAAGAAAGATGATTTATTTGATTGATGCAACCATAGAACCAGCAAACTCCAGCTGATTAGCCGTAGTGCTCACGCACGATGGCTTTATTGTCAACTCCCATCCTCCTTGCTCAGCGGAGCCGGGCTGGGTTCCATTTGGAAATGCATAGAAAGTCCGCTTAGCAAACGTAGGCCCCCTGCACTCACCGTACTGCTGACGAAGAATAGGTATCCCCACCCACCCCAGGTAGAGTTTTTGAGCTGTGTAATAGGCAACTTCTCCTTAATATCTTTATACATTATCACATGTGTGGTTCTTCATTAAAAAATATCAAAATCTTCTTTTCTTTCTTCAGTTTTTCTTCTTTTTTTCTTATATTTTTTTAGACTTTGATCTATTCCAAAACATATGAATGCTCAATATATTTGTAGAAATTACAATCTAGCATCTTCATCTTGAATGTTCGTGGATGGCACGACAACACCAAGATTTATGAGCGCGAAGGAGATGGGATGCGTTACATAGCCCCATAAGGCAAACTTTTCATAAATGTTTTCCCCTTGATGGCGAAGAAGTGTTGTTCCTATTTTGGTTTGACAAAGACATTTCCATACCTATGTGAAGAATTGAACATCTCTTGACGAGGAAGGAAAAGGAGAGAACTGCTTGCCCGCATTCAGAATCAAATCCTTCTGCACCTTCTTTTGTCAAGAGACCTATGACTAAGATCTCTCTCGTAATCCTTTATTAGACTCGAAGAAGTCCTTGCTCCGACCCTCACCATCTTGGAATTTATTGATTCTCTACCAATTGGTTGGATCATCGATAATATGATTTACTTCATAGGAGAGGTCTCTGGTTCAGGTCCAGGATGGCATAAGGTAGAGTAGGCCCACCAAGTAGTCATGGGCGGGGGTGGGGCATCTCTTCCAAACATGCCTACCGACTGGTAAGAAGAAGTTCTGCTCAAACTTTTGAACTTTAAAGGTTCTCGCTCCATAATGTCTTTTTTCATCGAATTTCACTTTCAAAGTCAAAGGGCACACTATAAAGATAGCTCAATTTACGGAATACCTCAACAAAATTTTCTTTTTTCACCCAAATATAGTGATACTTTGATTCTTCATCGCCATGCAGCCTACAATCTGAACTGAGGATGGGCCTCAGATTCTAACTGCTTATATATTTCCAATTGATGAGCTCCCATATAAGTATATGCTGAGCCATCGTTAATCCCCTTACGTAAAATATGATAGGCCGAATAGAGGAACTGCCTACTTTGGCAGTACCAGAAGATGACTTAATGGATGAGAGCAGAGACACCTTCCATGTAGCTAACTGTCTTTTTGAAGCAGACAATTACCTTTCACTTCCAGCTCACATACTCAGGTCCAAAATTGACGTGAAAGCGAAAGCGCGAAGAGGCCAAAAGTGTTGGACAAATAAGAAAAAGTGAAGAAAGGAAAAGAATTTCTGAATAAGGGATAAGCTTTTCTGCCTCTAAATCCCCAAAAGAAGGCCATATTCTCGAACATATCAAATAAAATGGTATCCAGTCGCCAAACGCAAAAGAAAAATCATTTCTATTGATACTTTTTATTTTTCCAATAGATAGAAATAAGTTGATTGTTTCTTTATTGCCAATAAAGAAAAAAATTATGAGAGTTTTTTCATGATTCATTTTTTTTGGAGAGAACCTTAGCTAATTCCACTTCTCCCAAGGGCCTTTGGGGGAACTTCTCAAAGACAAAAAGGGAGATTTCTTTCATTGATGTTGCTATATCTAGGTCAGTAGCACGAGCAGTGGCCGTGAGCGGCTTAAAGTGATCAAGGAGAGCAGTCATTTGTTATGTTCTTTTCATTTTGACTGATTGCGGATCATCTTTCACTTCCATACTCTAGCTTGATCAAGCCATGCTGGAATGATCTTATTCCCATAATCGTCAAATACATTCAACAAAAAGTCTTGCAATGGGAGGAAAAAGCATGCTGAAATTGTATTCCTGACGAGTTGGCCTCTCAACAACATTGGATATTGGATGGAGGGCTCCCTTTGGGGAACTTCTGAAGCCTATGGTGAGCAATCATCTTCACACCTTTTTCCTTCGGTCGAGCATCCTATAGACCGCTTATTCCGCTCAACGTGCTATTTGACAGAATCAGTTTCGCTACGCTATCTCATTAGCTTCTAATGAAGTAGGCTTTCCTTATACTAACTACCTTGAGGTGTAAGTCACTTCTACAGTTATTCCTCCTACATGAAATCCAGTTTTGGACTTTGATCACGCAAGGATTTTGAAGGTCATCCATTAAGAGAAGACAAATGCATATCCCACTTTTCTACAACAGGAAAAACATAAATAGATTTCTTTGAAGTAACAAGACTATTAAAACGCTGATATTTGTGAAAAAACAATCAAAATAAATGCAAAGAAAGAACATGTTTGATTCGAAAGAAAATGGATTACGAAGGAAAGCAATGGCATGGCAATCCTTAGCATTGAGCAAGGAAGCAGAAACCTCTCGATAAAGAGGATACCTGAACACTGTCATCATGTGAGACTCGTAATTAGCTTATGGAATGTCTTTGACCTTCTCTTTCCTGATGAAAGAAGAAGTGGTATTAAGAAGCGCATGTTGGAAAGACTCATAATTTACTTCTGACACCATGTTCAAATAAAAGCATGGGCATCTGCAACTCAGAGGTGTCGGAAGAGCAATCTTTTTGGAAGAAGAATCCAAATGAGAGGCCCTCAGGCTTAGCTATCAAGTGCACCCAAGCCGTTATTGTTCAAAAAGAGATGGTCCTAGAAATGCTTCATTGGAAGAAACAGATCAAGAACTGAGGCAGAGAAGAAAAGGAGGCTCTTGCCCTACTTGAGATGAATGAATTTTTTACCATAAAACAAATAAAATTAAAAAATTCGATCTTTATTATTTTTTTTATTTGACCTTTCGTGAATAGGCTAGTTTAGTTTCTTCCTTCTAGGCGGTCGGGTGGAGACGATGGTGTCGGACAATGGATTTTCCTTTTTTTGCCATATTTTAATAAAACCCAGCTATATTGTTGACACTCGAAAACCAAGGAAATCAAATATTTTCCCTTAATAAGAGTCAACTCAAGCAAGCATCGTGATAATTTACTCTGAGATTGACTATCGCCTTTGAGGCTATCGAGGACCAATGAGCGGAGAGTGGACTCCCCATTTGCTAACCACAAAGTCTCACTGACTTGATGAAGAAATTGTTTAAATTCGTAAGAGAGAAGAGAATAATAGGGTAGATTCTCAATGTTAGAAGATAAGGAATTAAGAAAAGGGGTTGAGAGGAGACTGTCAACTTTTACCCTCTTGGTTATAGTTTTAGCTTTGATCAGTTTATTAGTTTTGCAAGATAGGAAGGGGGCCCCGTAGGGGAACCTTTTTCTGAGCACTCAGAGCTTCTTGTTAGTTTGGATCAAAAGTCTTTATGATCAAACCCGAAGTGTCATGCATCAAGCTCAGGAAGCACCTTAATACTTCGATCGAGCAATTCCTTTTGTCGTGTATCCTTGATTGATGCAAGAAGTTCAGTCTGTGTTCTTGCAACTAGAAGAGGTGCTAATGATCTTCATGGTATCTTAGCTTTTGAGTTACTGACTTCTACTATGTTTCATTTCAAGAAAAAAGCCTTAGGTTCCTCCAATGTTGTTAGCTTTTTCTGGGCCACATTCCTTGTCTCTATTGACACTTGTCTTTCATGTTAGAATTGAAGGGTAACATAAAATGAAAGTTTCATAACACACCAATAGGGTTGAGGATGACACCCCTTGTGACCCATAGAAAATTCTGTCAAGAAAAACATACGAAAAAAAGTCGCGAATTGGACTAATTGGGACCGTTGGCCTCGGATGCTTCACTATAAAGGATATGGCCAGCAAAGGAGCTTGAGTATGTTAGAGTTTGATTCAAGACAGTCAAACCATTCAAAATAGATCTTCAATATTTTTAGTTGGGTTAGTGGGTTAGTAGGTTGGCGTATTCAGTGTTGTTTGTTAGGTGTCTGTTAAGCATGCATTATGCTATTTATGTGTGTATTTTGCTTTTTGATTAATTAATGAAATTTTCAGTTTATTTTTTATTTTTCTTAGTAATGCGACAAGGCTTTTCCTCGTCTTCCACCTTAGGGTTTTGCTTCCAAACCCTAAATATTGGTATTAGAGCCAGACCATAGTAGAAGGAAGAAGCAGAGGAACCAGGCCACGGTAGAAGGAAGAAGTAGAGAAGCCAGGCCACGATAGAACGAAGAAGAAAGGGAGCCAAGCCACGACAGAAGGAAGAAGCAAAGTAGCCAGGACACGACAGAAGGAAGAAGCAAAGGAGCCTATTAGGTTTCGACTCCAAACCGTAAGGTGGAAGACAACGAAAAGTGGAAATAATAAAATAAACTGCTTAAATTTTTTGCTGATTAACTAGGGACTAATTACATGGTTTAAATAGTGCTAAATACCATTAACAAACTTCATTAAGGCTCCACTAATCACGCTAACTCACTAACCCATTAACACAGCTGGAAAAACGTAAAATAGTTTGACACGGTTGACTAACACGTTTGACTGTTTGACTTGTTTGACTGACACGTTTGACTCAATTTCTAACACTCCCCTTTATTCAAACTTCACTACACCCAACTTGTCTCGAATGTATTCGAATTTTCTTCTTAGTAAAGTTTTAGTTAGAACATCTGCTGTCTGATCTTCAGTCCCAATATATTGTAGTTTAATTTCACCCTTCTCAATCAGCTCCCTGATAAAGTGTATTTGAATGTTGATATGCTTGGTTCTATTGTGATGTATAGTTTTTTTGCAATTGCAATGGTTGAGTGGTTATCACAATAAACAATAGTTGCTTGGTTCTGCCCTTTATTTTTTTCGACTAGTAAAGGCCTTAACCAGACTCCGTGACATGCTATTGTGCATACTGCATTGTATTCTGCTTTTGATGTTGATAATGTAACGGTGGTCTGTTTCGTTGAACTCCAACTGATTGCATTGTTGCCAAAGATAAATGTATGCCCAGATATGCTTCTTTGTTCTTCAACACACCCAGTCGAATCACTTTTACTGCATCCTACCAAAGATGGTGAATCTGATGTTGTAAACAAAAGTCCATGAGTAAAAGTACCTGCAATTTATCAAAGGATTTTCTTTGCTACACCAAAGTGTTGTTTTGCTGGATTTTGCATGAATCTTGAAACTACTCGAACTGGATATGCAACGTCAGGCCTTGTGTGAGTTAGATACATCAAACCTCCAAATAGGCTTCTAAATCGAGTAAGATTTGCTGCTTCAGTGCCATCCCTGCCATCAATTTTTCATTTGGGTTCATGGTGTTCGAACAGAATTACAGCCATCTAACCCAAATTTCTTGAAGAGATCTCTTGCATACATTCTTTGTGAAGTGAATATGGTCCATCACTCTTGTTCTACTTCGAGCCCAAGAAAGTAATGCATGTTGCCAAGATCAGTCATTTCAAACTACTATAACATGCACTGTCTGAACTATAGAATCAGCTCTTAACTAGTCCACTTGTATATCATGTCATCCACATACAAGCACACCACTAGTATTCCTTCAGATCCCTTTCTTTTCAAATACAAATTCGGCTCATTTTTGCTTCTTTCAAATCCATATTTTAGAAAATGAGAATAGATTTTGCTATACCATGCCCTTGGAGCCTACTTTAGGCCATACAGGGCTTTATTCAATTTGTATACCGAATCTTCTTTTCCTTTAACCTTGAAGCCTTTAGGTGGTTCAACATACACATCCTCCACTAAATCACAATTAAGGAATGGGGATTTGATATCGAATTGGTATACTTGTTGCTTTAATTGAGCTGCTAAACCTAACAGTAACCGAATGGTCTCAAACCTTACAATGGGTGAAAATGTTTCTTCATAATCAGCTCCTTATCTACTCCTACTTCTTTTTCTTCTTCTTCTTCTTCTTCTTCCACTTCCTCTTCTTTTTCATCTTCTTCTTCTTTTACTACTACTTCTTTGTCTTTCTTCTTCTTCTTCTTCTTCTTCTTCTTCTTTTCCATCTTCACAATCTTCTTCTTCTTCGACTACTTCCTTATCAGCATCTTCTTCTTCTTCATCTTATTCTTCCTACTCTCCTCCTCCTCCTAATTCTATTACTACTACTTTTTCTTCTTCTTCTTCTTCTTCTTGTTATACATTTTCTTCAACTTCTTCTTCTTCTTCTTCTTCTTCTTCTTCCTATTCTTCTTCTTCTTCTTCTTTTTCTTCTTCCCCTTCCTTTCCTTTTACTACTACTTCTTCTATGAGTTTTTCTTCTTCTTCTCTTTTTTTCTATTCTTTTTCTTCCTCCTCCTCTTCCTCTTCTTCTTCTTATTCTTTTTGTTGGTCTTCTTCTTCTTCTTCTTCTTCTTCCTCCTCTTCCTCTTCTTCTTCTTCATCATCTTCTTCACCTTCTTCATCAACGACTTCTTCATCAACATCCTCTTCACCTTCTTCTTCTCCTTCTTCTTCTTCTTCTTCTTCTTCTCCTTCTTCTTATTCTTCTTCTTTTTCATATCCTTCTTCTTCTTCCTCTTCTTCTTATTCATCTTTTTTTCGTCTACTTCTTCTTCTTCCTCTTCCTCTTCTTCTTCCACCTTATCTTCTTCTTATTATTTAACTTGTTCTTCTTCTTTTTCTACTTCTTCATTTACCACTTATTCTTCTTTCTTTTTTCTTCTTCTTCTTCTTCTTATATTTTTTTTCTTCTTCAGCTTCATCCTCTTCTTCTTCTGCTTCTTCTTCATCTTCATGTTCTTCCTCTTTTTCTTCTTCTTCTTTTTCTTCTTCTTCTTTTACTTCTTCCACTTCTTCTTCTTCTTCTTCTTCTACTTCTTTTTCTTCATCTTCTACTAAATCTTGTTCTTCTTCTACTTCTTTTTCTTATTCTTCTTCTTCTTCTTCCTCTCCATCTTATTCTTCTTTTTCTTCTTTCTTCATGTTCTTCTTCTTCTTCATGTTCGTATTCTTCTTCTTCTCCTTCTTCTTCTTCTTCCTCTTCTACTTCTTCTTCTTCATCTTCTTCCCCTTCTTCTTCTTCTTTTTCTTCTTCTCGTTCTTCTTTTTCTTTTTCTTCTTCTCCTTCTTCTTCTTCACTATCTTCTTCTTCTTCTTCTTCTTCTTCTTGGACTTCTTCTTCTTCTACTACTTCTTCTTTTTCTTCTTCTTCTTCTTCTTCTTCCTCTTCTTCTTCTTTTTCTCATTCTTCTTCATCTTCTTCTTTTCTTCTTCTTCTTCATCTTCTTCTTCTTCTTCTTCTTGCTCTTCTTCTTTTACTAGTTCATATTCTTATTCTTCTTTTTCATCTTCTTCTTTTTCTGTTTTTTTGCGTTCCTATTCTTCTTCTTCTTCTTCTTCTTTATCTTCTTCTTCTTCTCATTCTTCTTCTTTTTCATCTTCTTTTTCATCTTCTTCTTCAACTTCTTCATCATCAACATCTTCTTCATCATTGCCATCTTTTTCTTCTTCTTCTTCTTATTCTTCATCTTCTTCGTATTCTTTTTCTTCTTCTTCTTCGTCTTCTTCTTCTCTTCTACGTCTACTTCTACTTCTTCTTGTTCTTCATCATCATCATCTTCTTCTTCGTCATGTTCTCCTTCCTCTCCATCTTCTTCTTCTCCTTCTTCTATTACTTTTTCTTCTTCTTCTTTCTATTCTTCTTCCTCTTCTTCTTCTTCCTCTTCTTGTTCTTGTTGTTCTTCTTCTTCTCCATCTTCTACGACTTCTTCTTCTTCTTCTTCTTCTTCATTTCTACATTTTTTTTTCTTCTTCTTCTTCTACTTCTTCCTCTTCTTTTTCAAATTCTTCTTCTTCTTCTTCTACTACTACAACTACTTCTTCTTCTTGTTCTTCTTCTACTTCTTCTTCTTATTCTTCTTCTTCTACTTCTTCCTCTACTTCTTCTTCTTCTTCTTCTTCTTCTTCTTCTTCTTCTTCTTCCTTTTTGTCTTCATCTTCTTCTTCTTCTTCCTCTTCTTCTTCTTCCTCTTCTTCGTGCTCTTCTTCTTCTTCTTCTTCTTCTTCTTCGCCTTCTCCTTCTTCTTCTTCCTCTTCTACTTCTTCTTCATCTTCTTCTCCTGCTTCTTCTTCTTCTTCTTCTTTTTCTTCTTCTTCTTCTTCTTCTTCTTCTTCTCCTTCTTCTTTCCATTGTTCTTCAACTTTTTCTCCTTCTTCTTCTTCTGCTTCTTCTTTTTCTTCTTCTTCTTCTACTTTTTTTTCTTCTTCTTCTTCTTCTTTTTCTTTCTCTTTCTCTTCTTCTTCTTCTACTTCTTCTTTATTTTTCTTCTTCATCTTCTTCTTCTTCTTCTTCTTCTTCTTCTTTCCATCTTCACCATCTTCTTCTTCTACTACTACTACATCTTCTTCAACTTCTTCTCCTTCTTCTTCTTCTTTTTATTCTTCCTCCTCTCCTCCTACTTCTTCTTCTACTTCTACTACAACTACTACTTTTTGTTCTTCTTCTTGTTCTTCTTGTTACACATTTTCTTCCACTTCTTTCTCCTCTTCTTCTTTCTCTTGTTCTTTTTCTTCTTTGTCCTCTTTTTCTTCTTCTTCTTCTTCTTCTTCCACTTCTTCTTCTTCTCCTTCTTCTTCTTTCGCTTCCTCTCTTTCTACTTCTTCTTCTTCTTCTTCTATGACTTTTTCTTCTTCTTCTTCTTTTTCTTTCTATTCTTTTCTTCCCACACTTCTTTCTCTTCTTCTTCTACTTCTTCTTCGTCCTCTTCTTCTTCTTCTTCTTCTTCTTCTCCTTCTTCTTCTTCTTCTTCTTCTTCCTCTTCTTCTTCTTCTTCTTCTTCTTCTTCTTCTTCTTCTTCTTCATCTTCTTTCTCAGCTTCCTCTTCGTCAACATCCTCTTCATCATCTTCTTCTTCTTCTTTTCCTTCTTCTGATACTCCTTTTTCATATTCTTCTTCTACATCTTTTTTATTTTACTTCTTCTTCTTTCCTGACTTCTTTGTTGTCTTTTTCTTCTTCTTCATCTATTTCTTTTTCCTCTTATTCATCTTCCTTCTCTTCTTCTTCTTCTTCTTCTCTTATTTCTTCTTCAACTTCCTCCTTTTCTTCTTCTTCTTCTTCATGTTCTGCTTCTTTTTCTTCTTCTTCTTCTTCAACTTCTTCCTCTTCTTCTTCTTCTTCTTCTTCTACTACTACTTCTTTTTCTTCTTCTCGTACTTTTTCTTGTTCTTCTTCTTCTTCTTCTACATCTTCTACTTCTTCTTCTTCTTCTCACTTCTTCTTCTTCCTCTTCCTCTCCACCTTATTCTTCATTTTCTTCTTATTCTTGTTCTTCTTCTTCTCCTTCTTCTTTTCTTCTTCCTCTTCTACTTCTTCTTCTTCATCTTCTACTCCTTCTTCTTCTACTTTTCTTCTTCTTCTACTTCTTCTTCTTATTCTTCCTCTTCTTCTGTCTTCTCTTTCTTCTTCTTCTTCTTCTACTACTTCTTCTTCTTCTTCTTATTCTTCTTCTTCATTTTCTTCTTCTTTTTTTATTCTTCTACTTGACTTCTTCTTCTACTTCTTCTTCATCATTTTCTCTTTTTTTCTTCATCTTCTTCTTTTCTTTGTATTCTTCTTCTTCTTCTTCTTCTTCTTGCTCTTGTTCTACTTTTACTTCATCATCATCTTCTTCTTCTTCTATTTCTTCATCTTC